>JAHWFP010165383.1:0-27166 GCA_023313725.1 Lithobius niger | reverse complement strand
ACCACCACCAACTTGTTGCGAACTCACTGTCGGCAAACCGACAACAGTCAGTAAGTCACTTCGTTCTCATTTACACGACCGTCAAAATGAGTACGGGCAATCTTTGTACGGGTAGAAAACCAAGAATGCGTATTAAGTTGAGTGCACTGCATGTAGTTTTGCCAACGATTACCATAACAAGCATGAAAAGTAACGGCATGGCGGCAGAACGGTCAAGTCAGACAAACTGATGCTCTGTCAAACCCCTTCGAGTTAGATGGAGCAGAAAAAAGGTGAGGTGTCAAAAATTTTTTCAACCTTAAACCGTTGGAAACAAGTTATAATTTGTCCTAATTACAACCGAATCAGTTAGTTTAACAGCCAACCGAGCAATTAGGTATTGGAAAAAAATACGAGGCTAACACTAACAGCTACCCTAGAATAAAAAAAACTTTTGACCACAAGAAAATCCATAAAACATTTGCCGACTCTAGGTAAAAAAAAAGTTTGAACGTTTTAAGATTGTTTGTTGAATGCTGCAAAATAAGATTTCTTTGCTCGCGTCACAAACGGAGAACTATCTCAACGATAGGCTTGGTTAAAATACCGAATTTATATTCATAGCTCTGCATTGCTGCTAAAAGAAGCAGCTTTCATGGAATGCCGATTTACAGTAAATTATTCTTGAGGTATATCGTGATATTCGAAAACAGTAAAATTTCTTCTCTGCGTGCTGTTAAGTTGGGAATGGTCGTAATAATATAAAGGTTGGAATGAACAAAAAATACTGATTGGTAATAGACTACAGAAACGAAACAAGGTCCTATTTTTATTAAATAAATCACTACCTTGTCATAGTACTTAAAAAACTAGCAGTAGGTCATATCTGCAGGATCCAGCGGTCTTCTAAAGACACCGCGTTAGGTCCAACCCCCACCCCCCTACACACACAAGAGAAAGGAACAGTTACAAAAAAAATGTGCAGAAATAGAAGAAAAAAAGTAATTCACTAAAAGAACTAGTCGAAACACATAGAAAAAGCACTGTATTTAGTAGGTAACTTCTTTAATGAAACGAACGTGTGATCGTGTGTTACCTTTTATTGATAAAGGCACCTGCAAGGTGCTTCCAGCTGTGCAAAAATCAGTCCCTCTTTAGTCTAATATTCCTTCATATCACTCCACTGTGCATTTGTGTGTACCTTTCTACTACGCGAACTGGTTAAAGATTTTCTACAGAATGTAGTTTCCTTCAAAGTATTGTTACAGCCAAGCAGGGCTGCGTCGGGCAGATGATCGGGTGCGGTTAACGCTCGCTAAAACCTTTTGACCCTTTGGAGCACCTGCCACTTTTCCTATGACCTTCATGAGACTTCACTAGGGCCGAAAATAACGGATAGTGTAAGTTTGTGTGTGTTGGGTGGGTGAGAGGGGTGGTACCCCTGTTCAAAAGTCTACGTGCCCGTAGCAAAAAAAAAAAAAATTCCTTTGATTTTTTGGTAAATCCGCTTAGGCCAACTTTCTGTATTCGCCCTTAGTCAGGGCATGGAAATTAGTTTTTTCTGTTTTAAAAAAAGCGTTTTTCCTACGGTTTATATATTTTCTTTCACTTTTCTGGAGCCTAGAAATGTCTAAAACATATTGTTTGATGCCAAGAAAGGTCTTAGAATATCTAAAAATCCGTCAGCTTCCGGGGCTTTGCCCCGGACCCCACTGGGGGAGCTTACAGCGCTCCCCCAGACCCCCTAGCTGGAGTGGCTGAGTCGGCAAATTTAAGCAAATTTTGAAAGAAAAGTCGGTAAATTTTGTCTCTTTGCCCCCCCCAACAAAATGCCCTTCGCTACGCCCCTTGAAATGATTGAAGACTCATTGGGAAATAATTAAAGAACTTATCCGAATGCAAAGGATGTATAACATTTTTCCCTGGTACGTCTTAAATTAGTACATCAATGTACCAAAATTCGTCGCATTGGTTTTAAAATATATTTTTTGTTCACGAGGTAAGCGAAAAAAGCAACATCGTCTCATTGGTTTCAAACTATAATGTTTTGTACACGAGGTTAGGGAACCGAACGCGTACATACGGCACCGCAGCGTCAACGCGCGTTAATAAAACGCACGTGTGCATTGACTGGCTGGGTCGCTGCAGCGTCCAAAAAAACGCACGTGTGTACCGGCGCTTAATCGAGACCATATAGCTTTCGGTCCTATTTACATTTGAAATAAATTATTATTATTTAAAAAAAAAAATATCTAGTTATCTGTTAATTACCGCACTCATTTGTAGTCTTTGAATTTTCGTTGAATATCCTGAAAAAATCCTGGAAAAGTCCTGGAGTCATACTTGGCGGTAGTCGAGTATATATACGATTGAAGTCCTCACTCCAGCAAAACAAAAAAATTCATATATCCGCTCACTCCTATTCATTATTGTCGACCAAACTTGGCCAGATAGTAGATAAGACTGGAAAGTATATTTATATAAAAAATTATGCAGTTCTGTCAGGGCTATCTACATTACTGGCCGGATCTTGGATGAAAAATAGCATACGCGACTGGGTTGGGCAATATGGTCGCCGAAAACGCCACTTAAGCGATGATTCATTATGTTGCCACTTTCTATCAACCGAGGGCGACACCGTCTGTACAAAAAATACAACGTTGATTCCCTTGCAACACTTTCTGGATACACGAACGTGTCGCTTTTTTTTTTCCAAGCACAGAGAAATTGCTTAACGGTAACTGAGTGATAGCTTAAAAACTATTTAAAATACTTTATTACATAATAAAAATCAGTCACGCAAATCTACGTAAAATTAAAATTATATTTTCAAAATCGCCACTAGATGCCAACAGACGTCGCGACACACCGTACAAAATTTCACCGATGCGATTTGCCAATTCCCGAACGAACAGACCTCAACAAATGGGCCAGTCGTGGCGTCCATTTTGTATACCCCCTCTAAGTCGTTTTAGATCGGGCCAGTTAGTATAGTGGCCATGGGTCCGTGCAAGAGTAACGATAGGGAGCCGCACGTAAACTTAAAAACTGTTAACTTTTTGTTCTTGTTGTTCTTCTGCCCCCGTTTCAGAAAAAAATACTGCACTACTACCTAAAATCTGAAACATGATTTAAGGCCAGATATTTCCTGGTTCTTCATCCTCAATGAGACCCCTTTTTCGAGCCGTTCCAGAGTTACTGGACCCTGAACGATAAGTTTTATTGTTTTACATTGTTTTAAATAATTATTGTAATTAGGGAACAATACCGATCAGCAAACGCCAGCCGCAAAACATAGACTTAACAATAAAAAAACTACTAACAATGCTGGTGAGCCAACAATTATTCACCAGCATTATCCTTATTGCGTGTTAGTTAATTAATACTCGGCGTTTGGTGTAAATCGAGGACCACGCTAGTGGTCCGCCTGCCAAGTTCAATAATTGTCACACTTCATTGTAACTCAATTGTAAGAAAGTCATTGTTTAATTCCTGCATTGTTGTTGCATGGCCACTAGCTTTAGGGCTTTTTAGAGCCTTAGGGCTTCGTCGGGCAGATGACCGGGTGCGGTTAACGCTTGCTAAAAACCCTTTGAAACCCTTTGACTAGTTTTTGGTACACTTTAACACAAACCAGAGTTGAGCGTATTTCACGATGATGAGGGTAAATACCTATGCGGCGAAACAGCTTGAAAATTGTTGGAAATGGGCAGCCTTTGTGCCCTGACAAGCAATAATTGTATTTCAATCAAGTGCACAAACTGTATCAAGGTGATAAAAGTGCGTGAAGATCGTTGATTTCAGCTGACTGCTATATTTAGACACACGGTAGGGTGTCGCCGCGAAGTAATAGTAGATCATCCGATTGTAGACATCCGATTATTAAAAAAATGATTGTTGATGAAAAAAAGGTGGCCTTCACCAGCAGACTGTGTTTTGACTGAAACCAACTTATACCTGATTTCAGGATACTGGTGTAAATTTCCCATGCGGTAGAAATGTTTGCAGATCGTTTGAATCAGGTGTCTTGGGTCGAGTAACGTAGAAAACGTCAACACGATAATGTGGGAACGTGTCCTTCATGGAGAGAAAGTGTCCTCAATAACGTTGAGTGTTACTAGTAACTAGCTAATCACCAGGCATCCATGTTAATTGTCATAGGATATAAAGACACCTCTACAGCTCATTAGGAAAAGTTGCCAGATCTAAATTTCGGCAGACAGTTAAAGCGTCATATGGGGAAGTGCCTTTTTCTAAAATGGGGGTTGCAGCTAGAAGCACGTGGCTCTGAAGTGGCTCGTAAGTGCAAAATTATTGTTGTAACCATTGTTTGTATTGTCATTCAACAGTAGATTATAACATGCTTAAATGTTACACGCTTATCGTTTCAGTACTTAATTGTCAGAATGCACTGTTTTTTTGCAAATAGACGGTTCACTAAGAGATGATTGAAGTTTTCTTGCCAGCATATATTAAACTATTAATTTCTCCATTCCTATTCAATATATTTCGACGAAACTTGGCCAGGTAGTAGATAGGCATAGAAGTATATTTATACCAACTTTTATGTATTTCCGTGCAATAGTAAACGTATGGAGCCACACGTAAGTTTGAAAACTGTTCACTTGTTGTTGTTGTGGTTGTTCTTGTTCTTGTTCTTGTTCTTGTGTGACACGGTTTCAGAAAAAAACTACTGCACCTACCTAAAATCTGGAACGTGATCTAGACCATAAATTTCACTGGGCTTCATCCTCACAGAGACCACTTTTTCGATTGGTCGTCCCGTTCCGGAGTTACGGGACCCTGAACGATCATTTTGATTGTTTTACATTGTTTTAACCATTGTAATTAGGGAACAATGCCACTCAGCAAAGTCCAGATGCAGATTCAGGCTTTCAGAGCTGAGTTGAATTGTTTCAAAGTGGCCAGCAACAATCGACTGCATTCATAACAATGTTGCAACACGCCATAGCTGTAAAAAAGGTACACGGATTGCAAACAAAAACGTCAAGTGTGCCGTAAAAAAGGGGGTTATATGATTGAATTTTCACTTGTTAAAATGTACACGGATAAAAATTGATGATTTTATAATTGAAATAATCAAATGTAATATTGAGAAAATTACATCTGTTTAGGTGCTGTTGTGCTTAACCAATCATATATTTAAAACGTAAAGCACAACAGCACCTAAACAGATGCAATTTTCTCAATTATACATTTGATTATTTCAATTATAAATCTTCAATTTTTATCCGTGTACATTTTAACAAGTGAAAATTCAATCATATAACCCCCTTTTTTACGGCACACTTGACATTTTTGTTTGTAATCTTTATCTTTTATTGCAAAGGTTTGGTCGTTTTTTTTTTGCGGTACACGAATCCAAACTGAATTATCTGCCCCACCACGATAAAAGGGACAATTTTGCTGGAAAGAAGATTAGGAAACAAAATGCACATCATCAGCACAGGTGGGAACGTGTTTTTTATGGAGAAAAAGTGTCCCGAATAACGTGACGCGGACATTTTATGTTATGCAGACTTGCTGTTCATGCAGTCTAGTGTCAGTGGCGAGTAATTTTAAATAGCTGGTTAGTTGATTAGTTTTAGTAATCTTCGTCTGCCACCAGAATATTATAACTGTATGAACATTTACCATTCCGTGAGTTTGTAGTATGTGTTCATGATTGAATTGAATGATTAACGTTAACCTGAAGAGGGCCAAGTGAAGGGGGATGCGCTGATTGAGTGAGCGAAGCGAACGAAAATCAGCGTTTGTTATAGCCAGTGCTCTCAAAATTCGGGTTAAATAAACTTAAGCATGTGAAACATGGGCATACAATAAGCCAAACCGTGTCCATTTGGCTGGTGTAACGGCTAATTGGGCAATGGCAAACGTAAAAATTATGAACTAGAAAATTTATAGAGACTCCAGACAAAAAAAGTACAGGTGACTATTAGACAGTGGACAGTGTTCTTTGACTATTAGATAGTGTTCTTTGTATTCACAGGCCTATGAAAGTTGTGATATCCACCCAAAACCAAAACTGGTATAAGAGCAGCCGCCAAGGTTTCAAAAAGGGTCGGCCTTTCAAAGTAGTGATATCATTCAACCAGGGAAAGGCCGCCAAGGTTAATCCTATTAGCCAAGTTAATCGCACGTAATAATACTTCGGATGTTAAATGAAAACTTGAAGACGGACTGACAGAAATAATCGGCAACACAACACTGT
Source organism: Lithobius niger (assembly GCA_023313725.1). Lineage (NCBI taxonomy): Eukaryota > Metazoa > Arthropoda > Chilopoda > Lithobiomorpha > Lithobiidae > Lithobius > Lithobius niger. Next base: position 20,955 of record JAHWFP010165383.1, on the reverse strand, counting down.
TGATAAAATGTACGCGGTACTTGTTTGTAGTAGGACGCATGGCTTTCGGGCCACTAAGCTCTTAATTTAACAAATTTGCAGTCCGCGCTACTTGTTGTTGATGGTTGAACTTGGTTCCTAAAGTTCTGTTGTGTGTGCAGTGCAATGGTGTAATTTGTTTGTAATTTCGTAATTTGTGTAATTAGTTTGTATTGTAGTTTTGGGGCGCATGGCAGCAAGCCGCGGCCTCAATTAAAATTCAGAATGGAATGGAAATAAATCAGCAAACGCTTTAATTTATATGATTGAAATCATCACTCCAGCAAAACTAAAAAAAAAAGATGCCACACACAAAAAATACAAAAGAAGTGATATCTAAAACAAAACCCACAAGGGTGAAAGAACCCCTCCAAGTTTCAGCCAATCAAAGTAGTGATATCAGAGCCAAAAAGGCTGCCACCAAGTTACTACATTAATTGCCAAGCTAATCCCATCCACTATTACCTCACACGTTAAATCAAAAAATTGACCATTGCTACTGATAGTAGGAATGGTCAGGTTTTTGATTTAACCTTTGATCTAATACTCGGTGGGATTCGCTTGGCAACTAATGTAGTAACATGGTGGTAGCCTTTTTGGCTCTGATATCACTACTTTGATTGGCTGAAACTTAGCGGGTTCTTTCACCCTTGTGGGTTTTGTTTTAGATTTAAAGTAACATTAATTGCAGTTTTTCAGGTTTTGAGTCGACATTACTGCATGCCATAGAAAGGGTGAACGGATTCCAATCAAAAACGTCGTGTGTGCCGTAAAAGAAAGGGTTATATGATTGAAGTTTCACTTTACTTGTTAAAATGTACACGGATGAAAATTGAGGATTTTAAATTAAAAACATCAAATGAACACTTCAGAAAATTGCATCTGTTTAAGCCTGTTGCGCTTTGAGAATATTTTTCATTCGTAAAGCACAACAGCACTTAAACAGTTTCAATTTTTTAATAATTCTACGCTACATTCCACCTTTTATTATTTCAATTAAAAAATCATCAATTTTTATCCGTGTACATTTTAATTTTAACAAGTATAAAGTGAAACTTCAATCATATAACCACCCCCCCCTTTTTTTTTACAGCTTACTTGACGTTTTTGTTTGTAATTACATGTTTATAGGCGAGTACTATATCCTTGGTTGATTATATCAACTGTGCTGACTGATGCTTCAGCGTGTTCCTTTTTTTTTTGTTTTCAGTTTTAAGTCATCAGCACGTCAAAATTTCATTAACGTCGCTAATTCGTCCAATCTTAATGGGGTGTTAAAGTGATGAAAAAGGCTCGCAATTACTTTCGATTTTACATCATTACGACTTTCACCTAAAATTTGACAGTCTTAGGTAATGATTCCTTGACTTGAGAGATGCGACGGGTGCCGACGCCGTTTTCATGTTGGCTCCTCTCATTACACGCTAGCAATCAATGGCGAAAAAGGAATCATCCTGCCTTTCCTTTGCTTTCGGGCAAACGATCGGGATTTTCAAACGAGCGTGTGTATCGATCCCTCCTCCCCCGCGGGGAAATATTGAACGTCGATCGCCAAGATGGTGACGGACGGAAGCACTTGGAGGGGAGGGGTGGAAGCGGCGTAGGGGGAGAAAAAACGATATCTAACCGAAAAATCCTTCGAGAGGATGGGAGATGGGTTTTTCAGCTTAGCAGAACGTTGCTGGGATGAGCGGATGTTAAAGGTGGATGGATGGGACATCTATACTAGAGTGTTGGTTTCAGTTTTAACTGGGACATCCACGGACTGAACCACGTTCACAGATCCTTCCCTTGTCACTGTCACATCTGACGCTACTTTTCCAAGATGCCAAAAGATGGTGACGGACGGGTGCACTTGAAGGGGGAGGGGGAGGGTTGGGGAAAAAGCGATTTTTACCCAGAAAATGAGAAATGGGTTTTCCCAACTTAGCGAAACGTTGCTGAGTTGAGCGGATGTTAAAGGTGGATGGGACAGATTCTATACACTATAGGTCGTTGATTTTAATTTCAGTGGGGATATCCACGAACTGAACTGCTTTCACAGATCCTCCCTTTGTCACATCTGACACTACTTTTCCAAAATGCCACAAGATGGTGACGGACAGGTGCACTTTAAGGAGAGGGGTGGGGTAGGGGGAAAAAAAGCGATTTAACCGGAATTCTTCCAGAAGATCAGAAATGGGTTTTTCAACTTGACAAAACGATCCTGGGATGAGCGGATGATACAGGTGGATGGGACATGTATACTAGATTGTTGGTTTCAATTTTAATCGGGACATCCACGAACTGAACAACGAACACAGATCCCCACCTTGTCACTGTCACATATGACACTACTTTCCGAAACCAAAAGATGGTGACAGACGGGTGCACTTGAAGGGGGAGGGGGAGGGTTGGGGGTAAAAAGCTATTTCTAACCGGAAAATTCTTTCAGTGGATGAGAAATGGGTTTTTTCAACTTTGTAAACGTTGCTGAGATTAGCGTATATTAAAGGTGAATGGGATGTCTAAATACTAGATTGTTGATTTCAGTTTTAATCAGGACGTCAACGAACTGAACCGCTTTCAAAGATCCTTTCCTTGTCACATCTGACGCTACTTTTCCAAAACCAAAAGATGGTGACAGACGGGCACTTGAAGGGGAGGGGTTGGGTAGGGGAGTAAAAGCTATTTCTAACCGGAAAATTCTTTCAGAGGATGAGAAATGGGTTTTTTAACTTAGCGGATGTGAAAGGTGGACGGCACATCTATAGGTTGTTGATTTCAATTTTAATCGGAATTGTACCACTTTTACAGATCATGGCCTTGTCATATCTGACGCTACTTTTCCAAAATGGCAGAAGACAATGACGGATGGGTGTGCTTGAATGGGTGTGCTGGAGTAGGGGGAAAACCGATTTCTAGCCGGAAAACTCTTTCTGAGGATGAAAATGGGTTTTTCAACTCAGCAAAACGTTGCTGATATGAGCGGATGTTAAAGGTGGATGGGACATCTATACATATACTAGGTTGTTGATTTCAATTTTAATCAGGATATCCGCAAACTGAACTGCTTTCACAGACCCACCTCTTATTACATATGACGCAACTTTTCCAAAATGACAAAAGACCGATGGGGGGTACAGATTAAGGGAAGGGCAGGGGTAGAAGAAAAAAGCAATTTTTAACCGGAATCGTCTTCCAAAGGAAGAAAATACATTTTTCAACTTTGAAAAACGTTGCTTATGTGAGCGGATGTTAAAGGTGGATGGGATATCTATATTAGGTTGTTGATTTCAATTTTAATTGGTGCATCCACGAATTGAACACTTTCACAGATCTTCCTCTTGTCACATTTGATGTTACTTTTTCCAAAATGCCAAAAGATGGTGACGGACGGGTGCACTTCAAGGGGAGGGCAGGGGTAGAGGAAAAAATCTATTTCTGATTGGAAAATTCTTCAAAATGATGAGAATATGTTTTCAATATCGGCAAAACTTTGCTGAATTTAGCAGACGTAGAACGTTAATAGATGTGATAGCTATGTTGTTGGCTCCAAGCAGTTTTAGTCGGGTCGTTTACGACCTGGACCTTTAACAGATCCCCTCTTGTTATATGTGATGCCATTTTCCAAAATGGAATGGAATGTAATATTTTTTCACCTAGGCGTGTAATTGAGTTATGAAGCTCGCAGTTTCTGGCCGAGTGAGAGATGCTATGGTATTTGTTTTACGTTAGGTTGTAAAATTTAATTCAAAATATTGAATTCTGCCCAGTGTCCAGTGCTCTGCAAACTAATCACACACGGACTTGTACGAACACATCTGGATAGTTAAGCCACCAAGCTATTTGTTGTAGGTTGTAAAATTGATAAAAAAAAAATAAGCTTTTGAGAAGAAGGGTTAACTTAACCGAAGTGTAGAACAAAAAAAGGAACACAAACAAGTTTTTTTCTGTAAATCTTTAATATTACAGTGTTGAGGTGGAGTGGAGTCCATGGTAAACCTTACTGCTATATAGCCTACTCATTTATTATTTTTTTTTACCATTCTTATTTTTGGTACAAAACGTAGGTTTGTAATTAATTGCAGAGTTGATCCCGTATTTTCGTTGGCAACATGGAAGCTTCATTTCCAATGTTCAAAAAACAGAAAAGGGCAAGATGGAGGATTCGTCAATATCGGTATTTCTTCTACCAACAGGAAAAACTTCCTTGGGGGAAAAAAGCGCAAGACGACGACGCCTGGAAAGACGCCATTGTAGCGAGGGAAGTAAGGGACATTGGCTGGCAACGGATAAAACGATACGGTTTTCAAAAGGGTAGCCAAATGGGCTCATTCATAACTTTGCATCCGTATTCATTTAATGTTTGGATTTTTAATGCAGTAGTTCAGAGTTTAGGTTTTATTTGTAGACTTGTATCATAGTTACCACAAAACTAGGGGCTTTTGCAGGGAGTGTTTCAGTATTCGGCTCTGCAGCGGTGTTGGCCGCGCTGACCTTAGTCCTTTCAGCGTCCTATTGGCTCGCACCTCAAATGCCAAACTACAACTCCTGATACGTTCCAGAATCGTCGCTTTTATACTCGTACAGACAATAAAATGTCTGTAAAATAAATATACAGACAATAAAATACACAAAATTAAAAAAATTTTTTTTAATAAAACAAAAATACAGACAATAAAAAAATGTAACATTTCCGCTTAGCCGACGGCATTTCTTTAATCCCATGGAAAGGGGGGCGTCAGCTGGTCTGGGAATTTACGTGCACAAACTGCTTGGCTCCTACCTATTTGAACACTAGTGCCTTGCACCCTGGGAGTGCCGCTTCTGTCGCAGAACAAAGGAAAAAGGCAAAATACGCATATCTGGGTAACCAGTACATCTTCTGCCCCATCGCCATTGAGTATTTGGGCTCTATAGGTCCCAACATCCTTTCTTTGCTGCATGCCATTGGCCACAGGACTGCTTCCTCCACTGGGGAGAAACGGGCACTGCCTTCTTAATGCAACGGATCAGCATTGCTGTTCAGCGGGGGAATGCCGCCTCCATTCTGAATACCATTCCCGCCACCTCGTCCTTGGACGAATACATCTGTAATCTCTAAATTTTTTTTGTTTTCTTTTTTTTGTGTGGCCTTTTATGTTGTTTTGATTCTTTTTGTTTCCTTTTTGCTCTGTATTGCGCTTTTTTTTTGTCTCGTGTCACTATGTGGTGATTTATTGATATTTCTTTCACACCATAATTATATTGTTTTAATAATTTATTTATTCTTCGCCACAGAATATCGGGCTTGGCTGTGTTGGCGGTCGTTGTCCAATATCTGGGTTTACTTGCGTTATAAGAGTGAGTGGCATGGCTCGCATGTAACAAGTATGTTACAAGTGCGTTACAATACCACCAACTGATTGTTGCCAAGGAAGGTATAACAGAGGTGAACAGAGGAAATAACACTACACATACAACAACATTTAGTTGCTATCTACAGGCAACGTACAATAACGATTAAATAATAGTTATACCACCCAAGGCGAACTGTACCCACCCGACAGGCGATATCCCGCACATGGCTAGTCTGGGAGAACTAAGTCAAGATGAAAACCGAAGGCCGACACGCCATTGAGACATAGTTCGAGCAGATTGGTCATGTATGGGATATCGCCCATTGGCTCATAAATCCGACACAGTTCGCCCCGGGTGGTATCAATAATTTATCGCATGATCCTTAACTTCCGTAATGAAAGTCAGCCAGTCAGTCAGCCAGTATGCGCAAAATTGGCATAAAGACACTTAATTCATGAATCTTCGACATAAACATGAGTGACGGGCAAAACGATGCCAAACTGGAAATAAGCAGTTGTTCACAGTTCCTGTAATACAAATTCGGTGTCACCACGCTGCCACTGCAGGCAAGAAGGCAAGGGGAAAGAAGGTTTTATGGTGGTAAGGGAGACGTGCTGATTGAGTGAGCGAAGTAACCCAAAATCAGTTGTTGTTAACCAGTATATGCAAAATACTGATTAAAGAATCTCACTATGATAAGGCATCGACAGGACATACGCATACGTACGTTTATTACACCATCCGGAAGACAGGCTTCCTCTTGTGTGTTTCTACGTAACTAGCTAGTCCGCTCAACCCATGTCAAATCCCATAAGGTGATTATTCACCGATACCGAGATAACGAGAAGGCTTCCAGGTATGAAATTGGACGAACGGGTGTAGTACAATACGAACTGCGTACCTTTTATGGTTTGGAGCCTGGGGGTGTAACGGGGATTGCGTGGGAGGGCGCGTAAACACGAAACTATTGTTATAACCATTGTTAGTATTGTCGGCATCGTCTCTCATTAGACGGCCAAAGTTCGGACAGTGACAACGTGTGTACTAACGTGCGTGCCTAGACACACACTAGCTTATCACGATAAATCTAAACAACGTTGCCAAAGAAATTGTATTCACGTCCAATTCACGAAAAGTAAAGAAAACTGTAAAATCAAAGCAAAATAAACACAGCCAAAAACTGGTGAAGACGCCACCAAGTTGATAGGAGTGATATCAACACACCCTTCATAGGAGTGATATCAACACACCAAAACTAATTAAATAAAACAAAATTTAATTTAAAACAAAATTAAAACCAAACCACAAACCTACAAAGAGGTGACTAAGTTGAGAATGGTTCGGCCTACAGGTAAAAGGTAGTAGCAGAGTGTCGAAAACCAATTTCTTTTTGACGTGGCACTTTATTACACATCTGCACGGTAGTGGAGTTGAGTCTAACACACAATTTAAAAAAAAAAGAGGACTGATATCGTATCAAAAACCAAAACTGGTAAAAGGGGCCGTCAAGTTCCGAATGGTTCGGCCCTTCAAAGGAGTGACATCAACACACCAAAACATTCGCCAATTTAATCGCACCGAATAATGCTTTGGACGTTAAATGAAAGCTTGAACATTGCTACCGAAAGTAGCAATGTTCTAGTTTTCATTTAACCTTAGAACTATGAAGCGATGCGATTAACTTGGCGAATGTTTTGGTGTGCTGATATCATTCCTTTGAAGGGCCGAACCATTCGGAACTTGGCGGCCCCTTTTACCAGTTTTGGCTTTTGATACGATATCAGTCCTTTTTTTAAAAATTGTGTGTTAGACTCAACTCCACTACCGTGCAGATGTGTAATAAAGTGCCACGTCAACACGAAATTGGTTTTTACCACTCTGCTACTACCTTTTACCTGTAGGCCGAACCATTCTCAACTTAGTCACCTCTTTATAGGTTTTTGGTTTGGTTTTAATTTTGTTGTAATTTGTTTTATTTCGTTAGTTTTGGTGTGTTGATATCACTCCTTTGAAGGGCCGAACCACTCTCAACTTGGTGGCCACTTTATACCAGTTTTTGGCTTTGTTTATTTTGCTTTGTTTTTACAGTTGGTTGGTTGGTGAATAGAATTTCTTTGCGACGTTGTTTAGATTTTTCGTGATACACTAGTGTGTGTCTAGGCACGCACGTCAGTATATACGTTGTCATTGTCCGGATATATCGCTGATCGTTTTTAGTAGGGACCCTTTGATAAATATCGTTCATCGGGTCAGCGTTTTCCTTGCCTAACATTGAAATTCACCAGTTGGACAACTGGTTACCCCCTTCTGGATAGCACAGCAAAAACTCGCCATGCAATTGAGATTCTCTGTTTAATGGCCTATGCTGCATACTCGTCATCAAAATTTTGATGTGAATTTTGACATGTTACGGAGTTGTCCACCTGGTTAATTTCAATTCTGGTAAAACTACCCTCGTTTTATCGTTGTTCTGTTTACTTGTTTGTGTTATTACAATTATTGTTCCATCCCGTTTCTACACAAAGTCTGACAAAAGCCTGACAAACCGAGCTAATTTCGAGTTAAACAAAGCTGAAACCCTACAGGAAATTTACTTCAAAAAATGTGACGAGACCAATGACTTCATATTTGTAAATGTAAATTTCTTGTGGGGTTTTCAGCTTTGTACATGGAATTGAAAACGCTGTTTGGCCACGCGTTAAGTATGCAAAACGTTGCCTTCTGGACTTAAGTGTCAGACTGCTTGAGCGGTGAATTGAACCCACGACCTTTGAAGCCAAATACCTAGGTACTACCGCTAAGCCATACTGACACGGCCAAAAGGAAACGTTCACGGCAGCAAAGGTCGTGGGTTCAATTCCCCAATTAGGCAGTCTGACGTTTAAGTCCAAACGACAACGTAAATAGGTTTGCATCTGTTCTCGTGCCCATTTGGCTTTCCGTCTTGTTTTGGCCACGCGTTTTTACGAACAGACTGAAGACCACGATCTAAAACACTCAGGTGCACAATAAAAATTCTTTATTATTTTTTTGTAAAAGAGTTATTTATCTTAACTTTGCAGAATGTACAGGTTTTAACGTAGGTCGTTAGGCCATCAATTGGCGTGTGTATTTTTTTTTTTATTTACTGCTGTTACAATTGTGTTCCTCCGTTCAACACTATTTTTTTTTGTCAGAGCACAGCGTAGCCGATCACGGACACCGAAGTGCAAAATGTTGGTTGGCTGGACTTTCGTAGTCTGAGTGGAGCCCAAACGCAAGGTTGGATTGGAATGAAATTTGGTACATAGCTTGAAACCCTAAAAAGCCATTGTTAACAATACAAATTGAATTGACCATAGAACCCCGTGAAATACCCCTTCAAGGGCCACCTAGCGCCCACCTGTGCCCCCTCTCTGAGGCTTCATGAAGAAATTCTTGCAAATTTAGCTAAAAGTCCCAAATTAGGTACAGAATTCATTCTTAGTAGTACAAATCGAACCAGCCGTGGATCCTCATGATATACCCCCAAAGGACCCCCATTCCCCCCCCCCCCCCCCCGCACTGCCCCCCCCCTGAGGCGGGGGGACGACATTCTTGTCACACTGGTCACTCTTAGTGGTACAAATCGAACCAGCAATGCAACTTCTTAGAGGCGTAATATTTCAATCCGCTCCGCCAGTAATAGGCCCAAAGCCTGATTCGTAGTATTAAAAATTAATTTTCTATTATGACAGAGAGCATACATAACAATTGTTGTTGTTCCATACATAATCGAAATGACCGAAAGCCTCTGCGCCATTTCGTAGCCTCCGCTGATTGATGGCCGTTTAACAACACTTATAGAATAGACGACCATCAGCTTTAACCCTAATGCGGCGGCCGTTGCTAACTAAAATATTTGCATTACTTGATTATGGAATTGAGCATTAACGACTCACATTTGAAATAATTAAAGGCCTTTTCCATACCACATGTAGCAGTTAAACTATTGATGAACACTATCGCGACTGTGTGTGTTGAAAATAGTAGCGCTGTTGAGAACTTGGCTTCCGGGTTAACGTTATGTGGTTCACAACACGACTGACCCTGGGGGGAGGGAGAGAGTCGGGGGACGGGAGTTTTATACGGTTGCTAGCCAAAAGAGGATGAGATTTTGGTCCAAAACCTATCGCTCAAAGCTTCTGTAAACCTATGGTGAAATAACGTTACCCCGAAAGTGGTTCAGATTCATAGGGTGGATTTATTAGCTCGCCTGCATTGTGGGTTCGGGTCACAAAAGGGGGCCAGAGGAATGAACGTTTGGCTCGTTTTGGTTTTAGTTAAAAGCCATAATTCTGTGCAGAATTTAAGTTTAAATGGTTATTAATCGGAAAATGTAAGCTTTTAAAGAGCCGGGATGCCGCTCACACAAGCATTGCATTGGTTAAATCTGGGTTGTTGGGACGAGGGTAAAGGGAAAATATTCTCAATAAAAGGCCTAAACTGGCGATCGATGCGGGACTGGGTCGGTTGGGAGGATCTTTAGAGAAGTAAGTCCTTAAAAAGCTAAAAAATAAAGGCCAAAATTGCATCCAGCAAGTGGGGTGACAACTGACTGTTCACATTGATATCACACACAACAGGGTTTCATTGTTTAAAACAAAGGATGGTAATCAAATACAATGTCTTCGTCTTGAATACTACAATCGTTGTTGAGATCCGCCGATAGAATTGGTGTTCGTATCGGTGTTCGTTCGTAGAAGTGCCGATATCTGGGATTCACAGGCAGGTTCAAAATTGGGGCCCGGAGACGGCAGTGCCATGGAGGTCCCCTCCCCCATCATAAAACAAAATTCAATTATTGCCACACAGGGTGATAGCCCAGTGGAGGACCCCGTTCATTTAAAAAAGAAATGCAGTTTTGCCACACAAGACAAGATCCCAGTCGTGGCCGCCGCCCCCCCCCCTTGCATACATTTTTCAAAATTTTTGCAACAGAATGCGAGAGCCCAGTGGAGGCCGCCTTCCTTCATAAGAAAAATTGCAGTTTTTGCCACACAAGGCAAGAGCCCAGTGGGTCACATTCATAAAAAAGGGGGTGCAGATTTGCCATACAAGGCAAGAGTGGAGTGGAGGTCGCCCTCGCCCCCCTCCTTCATAAAGAAAAGCAGTTTTTGCCGCAGTGAAGCCCCCGCCCATCGTAAAACAGTAAAACAATAAGTTTCAGCAACACAAGACAGAACATTTTTCACGAAACTATAGCAATAACTTATTTTCTGATATTTTGCGGTTACAAAAAAAAAATTAAATTGTAGCAAGGGGGGGGGGGGTGGTCGAAACCCCCCAGCCTCATTGTAGTTACGCCACTGCTGGGACCGGAAGCGAAAACAAGCTCTCTACAAATCTTCCGTTTGGTGGATCAACTCTCGTTTCGGAAAGCGAGAGAGAAAACGATTCGTTTCCGTTTAGTTGAAACGCGGTGTCCAACAAGTGATGCTTTCCTTTTTTCGGGCGCCATTTTAAATGGAACGTTCACCCTTTAAGGAAGTTCTTTTTGCTTGTTTACGGCTGGCTGGTTCAAGACAGAGCGATAGATAGGTAGAGCACGTGGAAACAAAAGTGCCTTTTTCTGCTTGCGTGCTCGCCCCTTATCGACTGTCTTACGATGGATCAGGTCTCCGGCGTCTTTTACCAACTCAACGAATAAAGCGGCCAAAAAAAAAAGGGGGGGAAAGAAAAAAGGTGGCCGGGGTGAGTGGAGGGGGAACAGAGGCTCATGCCGGCGTCGAGCCCCAAGGAATTGGTGCAAAGATTGGGTCAATAGAAACAATTGAAGGGCACGAACGCAGAATTAGTGCAGAAATGCTCATTGCTTTACACCTTGGAAGCAATTCGAAACGAAGAAAGGATTCTAGTGTTCATGATTGCATTGTTCTGGGTGTGTTGAAAAGGGTTGACAGGGCTTAACGATCGGGTGTGTTGTACTCACCTGTACAACAATATTTACTAATTTTATTACTAACTTGTTGTTCCCCGGCGTAACATACGCCGGTCAAACTGATTAGATTAGATTAGATTCTTTATTTGAGCCAAGAACAAAGATGCGGCCTTCAAGCCATGCGTTCAGATTAACATACTTACAAGCTAACTTACAGCTAAAGAAAACAAACCAATTCCATCGGCTCTAATAGTCAGCAACATTCTGTTTGTTTCTAATTGTTAGAGCGCATATCCGTTCTCGTGGTCAGCCACTCGTCCTTTTTCTTTGCTACCGTGCCAAGAATGAACTCGCTCGCCCTCTTGCTGATTGTTCCAGGGTAAAGCTGATTAGGCGGCATTATTGAAGCTTGCTTTGTTTAATCATCACCTACCAGTCTGCTCGGGACCAGGAGTGGTTAACGCTCGTTAAACCCTTTAAACCCTTTTTAAACCCCAGTCTGCTCGGGCTTCGTCGGGCAGATGACCGGGTGCGGTTAACGCTCGCTAAAACCCTTTGAACCAGTCTGCTCATTAAGCAAAATGTATATATATATATATATAGATTTTACGCTGCAGTTTCATTTTCATTACCCGATTTAGGATAATATCCCTTTAAAGGACATGCCTTTTCACTATATTTTCGAGCATCCTGCGCCAAATAGTCTTAGCTTCACTTACGTGGGTCAGAGCGAATGTAGGAAAACCATTTCCCACGAGGAGGAAAAACGTAGGCAAATGACTGCCTTTGCAACATTTACACATGTCTTGAGTAATGTTGCAAAACTGAATGGTACATATGAAAACCAACCATTAGGAATGTACCTTTAAGAAAAAAAAACCAACAACATTTTCATCAGTGGTACCTGATTGGCGAGAGAAAGCGAGATTTTTCAACAACATTTTGTTATACACATGATTAGAATAATCACTGTCATATATAAGAATACATAAAATTTGCGTAGTTCAGTACTACAGCTTTACTAAATCCGACGTCGCTTGAGTAAACGCTTCAGTCTTACAATCCGTGACAATCAATGAGGAATTCTCCTGACGAAACAATTTTCCCAGTCACGTCCGAGTACACCATTATTGACTGTTTTCGCTGCGAGTCGGCAGAGTTGAAACCGCCGCTATGTTGGAATTTCAGATGATTTCTAACTTCTAGCTGCGAGAATCCAAAGGCAAGTCGTTGCCAAACGCGACCTAACACAGTGAAGAACTTGTCAAGACCCCCCAGACGAAAACTAAAGGGGAAACAAAAAGACAATCGAGTGAACTAGGATCAGCCCCAGAAAATAGTCATTGCTTGCTTTTAAAGAGGGGCACATACTCATGCTGGGTTATCTGCTCCACGACAACGACAGGGGCAATTTAGCTGGAGAAATCCAAGCCGAAATCCTAGGATCTTATTTTCCCCTCACTGCAACAATGAACCTTGACAAACAGTTTTAGAAGCCTTTAATGAGTCTAATACGCGGTCCTGACCCGAATAGGCCACTGTATGCCCATGACAAAACTACAAAACATGACACAAACAGACCACAAACGGACTATCTACAAACTACAAGATTCTAAACCACAAACTGCACCATTGGCCCCCCCCCCCCCCCACATACCCGCACACAACACAGTACCACGTGATCATTGTCAATGTGTGCAGAGTCTCCAACTTCGTTACATGCAAGACACTGTAAGGCCGTATTTATGCAACGACTCGCCTTTGTATTCTCGCAGCTAGAAGCTAGAAATCGTCTGAAATTCCAACATGGCGGCGGTTTGAGCTATGTCGACTCGCAATGAAGACACTTAATAATGCGAGTTCAGAAGCGACTGTGTAAATTTCGTCCAGACGAACACTTTATCATATTGTCACGGATTATAAGACTTAAAGCATTTACTCAAACGACGTCGGATTTAGCTAATCCAGATAGCGTTGTTACCATGGCAACGACAACTTTGCCAATTCTCGCTGCGAGAATGCAAAAGCGAGTTGTTGCGTAAACCCGCCCTAACAGTGCCTAGGCTCTTCACTCGGGACGCTCATTGCGTGGCTTCGTCTAGGATACGCAGAGACCTAGCCAGAGGACAGAGGGTAGCAGGGTATAGGATCTTACCCGTTTCCCGAGTGCTGATATCTAACAATAACGAGAGCACGCAGCGCATTGTTGGGCCTTAGGGCTTCGTCGGGTGCGGTTAACGCTCGCTAAATCCCTTTGAGGGAAAAGTCACATGCGTGTGTTTGACTGAAGGCTAAAAAATCCTATCACTGAAAAATCCAACATTCAGTAAGCAAATAATCCCATGTTTACGTTAATCCTTTGAAACAATTCACTTCGGTACCGCGCATTGCCCCCCAAACACTCTTGTACTACCCCTCCACCCCCTCCCCCAAAAACGCCGCCCGTGACATTTCCCCTTTGGTGCAGCCCCAGAAAAGTCGCGTGCGTATGTTTGACTGAGGGCTAAAAAACTCTATCACTGAAAAATCTAGCATTCAGTGAGCAAGTAATCTCATGTTTAATGTCAACTGTATTTTATTGGGGCCACGGCCCATGGCCACGCGCCCACCCTAACATCAGTAAGCAAGTAATCCCATGTTTAAGTTAATCCTTTGAAACAATTCACCTCGGGACCGCGCATTGCGAAATTGTTGCAAGCAACGATTGTTGCCGCCACTTAAAAATAACCAGATAACCAGGAGTGGTTAACGCTCGTTAAACCCTTTGAAACCCTTTGAAAATCAATTCAACTCCTTTCTGGAAGTGAGCATTTAGGAAATAAATGCGCCTTTCCATCGTATCAGGCTGCCAATTTCGAGGCCCATTCGGGACCTCGAAATTAAGAACCAATCGTCGTTTGGTTTAAATTTGTCTGGTTTACTAGACACGGATTGGTTTTTTTTTTTGGCTCAACCGCCGACAATGGTACATTCCACGCGATTAAAACTTTGTTGCCGCGTTGTTTCCACAATAATACGCCAAAATATGATCCAAATAGCGGCGCGGCAGGTCTGGTAAGTGGCCCCTTCGCTTTGAAGACTTTGGAAAAAAGTATTATAACCAGAACTTGTAGTCCAAGGCCGTCAACAGATGGCGACATGGCAGGTTTGGTAAGTGACGCCATCTGTTCGAAGTCGTTGGAAAAGTGTCCCAACCAGAATTTGAAGTTGAATCCCGTCAACAGATGGCACTACAGGGTGGGGTACTTGATTGGACGATGGGATGTTGAGGCCGGTGCACTCGGCCGCCTGTAGATATGATGGTGGCAGCGTCTGATAACCAGCAACTGACAAAACAAGATAAATGCATCGGATTTGACAATGAACAATTAAAGCAAACGTTTCTAGGTGCCACGTTAAATTTCCAAAAAGGGTGTGATGTTGTGATGAATTTTAATTCTTGAATTACTAAAGTTTCGTAGTCTTTTTTTTCTTTTTTTTTACATTGCAGCGTACTTCTGAATTTTTAATAATTCTTGAATACGAAAGCTTCATACTCGAAAGCAAAATGAGATTCGCCTCGTTAGCGTTCATGCCGTATTTGCGATAGATGTAAAACGCAAAAGAAAAGGAGTGCAGAGATCCCAGCACCCAAACCGAAAACCATTGTTGCGATCGTCCACTGTTCCATTGTTACAAGAGTGCGGAGAAGCAGAAGGCGGCTGAGAAGGAAGGAGAAAACAGTGGTCGAAAAAACACAAGGGGCTGCAGCGACTATCTAGTCGCATTAGTCTTCTGTACTGTTCCTCCACTTCCAATGTTGAGGCGCACACCTCTATCATGCACTACAACAGCTATCTCTATTATATAATCTAAAAACAGTAACCACCAGAATTGCCCGTTACAAATGTGTTAGCTTTTAAGCTAAATTTACGTTTTTGGCATAATTGTCAGCGTTTAGGCCTAATTTACAACTT
Source organism: Lithobius niger (assembly GCA_023313725.1). NCBI lineage: Eukaryota > Metazoa > Arthropoda > Chilopoda > Lithobiomorpha > Lithobiidae > Lithobius > Lithobius niger. The sequence goes on along the minus strand of JAHWFP010165383.1, from coordinate 5,760 downwards.
TAATTTCGTAAGTAGCAACTAACGGAGATTTGGATTGTATACAGTAAGCCTATTCATTTTTGCAACACGGTATGCCTCCTCGCACACAGTTACAGTGTTACAACGTAATGCGCAACGTAGCCTAATATAGATCAGTGGTAGTAGGGAAGGGATAGGAGAAACGCTGCAGCAGCGACTCGTAGCAACTATTGACGTTGCCATGGTAACGTGATTTTAGATCTAATTTTCATTTTTTAGGCCTAATTTTTTTAACTGCAGTTTTAGTTTCGTAAGTAGCAGATAGGCGCAATGGAGAATTTGGTTCGATCGTAAGCCTATTCATTCATGCAACAATGCGACAAGACTCTTTTAAACGAAGCTAAAATGTTTTTGTTTTTACGGCTGCGTTAACACAAATATTTAGGATTTCTATTCGACGATGAAATGTTATTATTTAATTTAGTTATGTCGAAGAAGTCTATTAGCTATAAGGAGGCAACGATGTTTTAATTTGCCATGTTATTTAACTAACTTTTGACCGTGAATCGAACGTTGTAAACAGTGGTCGTCAATTTCTGGTACCGTTGCGAAGTTGGAAAAAAGCGACGGACGGACGGACAAAGTCGTTGCAATAGTCTTCTCAGCCGGTACGGGTGTACAGAAGACTAAAATGACAGCTTTTTGCTAACATTTCCTGGTTCCGCAGTGTGCCAGATTAAGGGCCTAAAGGTCTAAAAAAAAACCGTAACAACGCCTAAAAGGGCAAAAAAAAAGGTAAAAAAAAACAAAAAAAGAAAAGGGTAAAACAAGAGAGCCAAAAAAAAGTCTTCTGAAAAAATGTTCACAAAATGTATTATACCCTTTTACTAAAAGTTGCCCCTGCCCTGTCGGGGGTTCTATGCACACTACTGTCTTGATTAAACCTCGAATCGATGGTCGTTGTCAAAGGCTTAAAAAGAAAGCAAATAAGGAGATAAATGACCAGAGAAATAGTTATTCTTTGAATATGAACAAACACGTTAACTGTTTTATTACTGCAGCTCTACGATTTTATTACTGAGATCTGCTAAAGAATTTTGCTGTCTTCTGTTTTTTTTTTTGTCTTCTTGTATGGATGGCAGCCTTTCCAATTTGAAAGATTCTGGCTTTAAAAGATTCCGAGAAAAAGTGGTTTGAAATGAAAATGCTTCCGCTGACATTTCGCATAGAGACATTTCTTCTAAGGAATGATTTTTCTGGCATTTAGGATTTTTTTTTTTTTTGTCAACGTGAGACCGTCACTTTGTGTAATTCACAATAGGCAGAATGAAGTCGGTATATGTGAAGACAGCTATTTTTGCCAACCATTTTGTTGATTCAATAACAGCCATCGATGACAAAATTTGGTGGGGAAACAGAATGGTCTGTAGGATGTAAAAAGTATCATTGCCAGGTTGTAAAAAGTAGCATTTCCAGGATGTAAAAAAAAAAAAAATCATTAAATGACGGAGAAAAACTTAAATTTAAAATTGCCGAAATGGAATAACTTATATGGGACCAAAACTAAAAAGTCTTTTTACCCAGGCTTATGAATAAACTACCAAAATACTCACGTACCCAAAATACGTACCAAAATATTCACTGCCTGATAGAGTAAAAGCCCACAGACAGCGAAATGGAGACAAGAAATTTAATTTTCGGCAATTTACTGCTTGTCTTGGTCACAATGTATAGTATACAATTAAAATTAGGACGTGAAGCCAGGGGTTGTTTTGTTCACACCCGCCATTTAGGAATGTGAACAAGCCAACCCATGGCTTTATCTGCTAATTTCAATTGTTTGTATGTTTTTTTTATTGTGACCAAGTCAAGCAGTAAATTGCCAAAAATTAAATTCCTTGTCTTCATGTTGCTGTCTGTGGGCTTTTAGTCTATCGGGGAGTGAACATTATAGTATTGCAATCTACGTCGCCTGAAAAGTAAACTTGTTGGATACCTGTACAGTTCCGGTCAAAAAAAAAAACGCCTTCGTTATACGGAAGAAGTGGAGGATTAATGTATGCGACCCTGAACGAAAATGTTGATATCTCGAAAACTACTGGGCAGAATTGAATGAAACAAAAACTGGGTTGCGTATCATGATATCAGCTATATTTCTATGCGTATTACATGAATTGGGAAGTATCGAAATATAACTGGCCGAGCGAGCAACACGAGTTGATAACTAATAATATATCTCATAAACTACTGGAAAGAATTGAATAAAACAACCAAAACTGGATTAATTTTTATGATGTATGCTATATTTGTATACGTATGACGTGCAATGTTAAGCAACAAAATATAATATGCAATTCAGTCTTTGTTTCATGAAAATCCATCCACCAGTTTTCAAGATATCAGATATCATTAAGTTTTTCTCGCTCGGCCAATTATTTTCAGTCAGTTAACGTAGTATTTAATAAGGGTAGAAATACAGTAGACAATCTAATAAGTATTTCAGTCTTTGTTCAATGAAAATCCGTCCAGTAGTTTTCGAAATAACTGAATTTCTCCATGGTTGTTATAACGACCCTCGATATAACGAAAAAAGGCGGTTTTTTTTTTTTTACCGGAACTGTACATATTTTGCAAGTAACTAAATATAGGCTAATGAACTTAAATGTAAACTTTTAGATTGGTTAATTCTCAGTTAGAATCCTCATTTTATTTTCTACTTTTTTGTGTGTTTTTTTGTTACATATTTTAGTGTTTAAATTTTTCTGTCTTGCATGTATTTGCCTGTTATAACTTTACTTCGTAAAGTGGACTAGGAAATGCAATTTGATAATCGGTCATCATCCACAAAATCCACGAAAATTGTAACTTTTTGATGGCTATTTTGTGTTTCTTTCATAAAAAAAAGGAGAGATATTGACAGTACATTTAAGCTTCATGTAGGCCTAACGGCCACGTGGTTCATGTTTTCTTGCTTTAGGCTTTCAACAGTGGGTTGGTCTACTGGAAAAATGAGAAAATTTCATTTACAAAATTTTAAAAGCCCTGAGGATTATTAAGGATGGTGTGTTGGTTAAATTTGTCGATGAATGGTCTTCAGTCCTTGATTGCAAAACGTAATGCGAGTACCGTTCATTTTGTTTTAAATGCTGCTAATTTTGTTTTATGTTGTTAATTTCGTTTTATATACTGTTAATTTCGTTTTACATTCTTCATTTGATTTTATACTCTGAATTTGGGTTTATACTCTTAATTTAAATTTATACTCATAATTTCGTTTTATACTGTTAATTTATTTTTTTATACTGTTAATTCCTTCTTTTACTGTTAATTTCGTTTATTCTGATAATTTCGTTTTATACTGGTAATTTAGTTTTATACAGTTGATTTCGTTTTATACAGTTGATTTCGTTTTACACAGTTGATTTCATTTTATACAGTCGATTTCTTTTTTGTACTGGTAATTTCGTTTTTACTGTTGATTTCTTTTTATACTGTTAATTTCGTTTTATACTGTTAATTTCGTTTTATGCTTGTTAGTTTTATACTGTTAATTTCGTTTTCTAGTGTTGATTTCGTTTTGTACTGTCAATTTAGTTTTACACTCTAAATTTATTTTTATCCTGATAGTTTAATGTTCTACTCCTAATTTAGTTTTATACTCTTAATTTTGATTTATACTCTTAACTAGTGATCAGCTAAAACTTATTTAGTTGATCACATTTGTCAGCGTTGGTTAGGGTCAGCTAGGTCATCAGGTCATTCGGGTCTAGTTTGAGGATTCGCAGACATTTTTCCCCGGAACATTTTTTCCGCTCAATAATGACAGCATTCATTTTTCCCCCTTAGCACGGAAATTCATCCCCCGAACATTTTTCTCCTGATATTTTCTCCCCAGAAAAATAGAATTAAAAAAAAAACTCTTTAACAATTCTGCAAAAAGTACATAAACTAACAAACGAGCTTACAGTATCATATGAAAAACCAAAACTGGTAAAAGGGGCCGCCAAGTTCTGAATGGTTCGTCCCTTCAAAGGAGTGACATCAATACACCAAAACATTCGCCAAGTTAATCGCATCGCTTAATAGTTCGAAGGTTAAATGAAAACTAGAACATTGCTACTCGGTACGATTAAGTTGGCGAATGTTTTGGTGTGTTGATATCACTCCTTTGAAGGGACGAACCATTCGGAACTTGGCGGCCCCTTTTACCAGTTTTGGTTTTTGATATGATATTACTCATTTTTTTTAATTGTGTATTGACTGAACTCCACTACTGTAAAACAGCGAATGTGCTAAATCAATGCAAAGTCATTGTTATAACCCTGAACACTTTGAACAGTAGCTGTTGATAATCTTTTTCATAGGTCCTTTTCATAGTGCGATGTCACAGTTCAACTGATGTTATTGATTTTTAGTGTCTTTAAAAACACTAATTCTGCAGAGGTCATTGTTGTTCTCAACTTATTCTGCAACAATTAAGATGTTATGCATGCACTCGTGACGCATTCCGCATGTGCGAAGTTTCAGTGTTAAAACCACTTGGAAAATAAAACCCACTTGGGATCCAGCCTCTGGAAACGAATCATCTCTTTTCATGGAATAATTTCAGCCTTGGAAATTGTGAGGCCTTAAGTCTTTTCCGGAAAGCCTAAATCAATGACGTCACATTAATTCGAGGCCTAACAAGGCCTAAGTCTGTTCCATTAGGCACCTGCGTAATTCTCTTTGAGTGCCTAATATTATTGATGTTTTGTTTATTTTCAGAGTCCACATGATTTTATGACATTATATCAACTTGAATTTGTAAGATAATGTTTTGGTTAGAGGAATAGCGCAACCATCTCCCGATGGGTAGTATCTAGGAACCCCACGTCCAGACTGCTAGTCATGATCGCGCATGTTGATAACAAACGCAAATGTTGATAACCATACTTCTTTATTTGTGTCGTTGACTGCCTTCGTTACACCCCTGGGAAACTGGGACCGGGAATAGCCCTTTCGCTTCCGCTTCCGCTTCAGGCTTAGTTAAAATAGTTTGTAAGTTTGTAACGTTACAATCGAACTTAATTCTTTAGGACTTCGCCGGTTCTCGTAGGAATAATTTCTCCCTTTTTGAGCCTTTTTCGTCAGTAGCGTTGCATAATTCATTGTGAAAATTACCAATGTCGAATGGACAAACTTGTGATAGTGAAGGAGCGTGCGGCTTGGGAACAGGGCTTCTGATAAAAAAAAAAAAAAACCTGTTAAACCGTTGTATCTTGTGTTTGTAATCTTGTTAGGGTATGTGGCTACGGACCAGGGCTCTTAATAAATTCTCTCTCTCTCTCATTGTTTAAATTTTAGTAATTAGATAGAACGCATGGTTTGTCGACCTTCAGGATCTCGTAAATAAATCTAATTTAATCTCGTTGTCACTTACTGTCCCTCATAGATATTTTACAGGAACGTCGACAAAGCCAACGAATACGATAACAAAGTTCAGTAGGCTAGCTATTACTATGCACTTAGGTTTTCGCCACGGAAAACCTAAGTTCATAGTAAAAGCTAGCATAAAGGACTTTGTAGTGTTTCTTTTGCCGCTTGGCTTTGTCTACATTCCTGTATAATAACTAGTCTGTGACGTACAGTAGGTGACAATGGATTTGAACTGGCGAGACTGCGAAATCAAGTTACTGATGCGTGGCTTGTGTAGACAGTAGTATCCCTTGGCAACTGGCTTTATTAATTTGCTGCGTTCCGTTTTTTCTTTATCGAGATCGTTGCTATTTAATAAAATTCATGTATTTTTTAGGAACTGGTTGG
>JAHWFP010165382.1:19975-40423 GCA_023313725.1 Lithobius niger | reverse complement strand
GGCTTTGCGGAACTTTGCCGTAGGACGGTTTTTCATGTAACATGAAAGCTAGTCGCAGCCCTCTGCTTGATAAAAAAAAAAAAAAGAGATTTTATAACATAATTTTGCTTTTCCCACGTGATACTAATTATTTATACACTATTTCTCACATTATACTGATTATTTATACGTAATTTTCCTGAATAAGAGTTTTTTTTTCTGATAACTACGATTGTGAAGTTTTGCCCATGTACTGTTTTTGAAACAAAATTAACATAAGCAACAGCTTAAATAATTTTGCTTAAATAAAACCTGGTTTTATTTAAACAAATGTCATGTTCCTTGATAATCAGTCTCTTAAAAGTGTATTCATCAAATAACAAACGGAAGTTTGACTATTTTGTACAGCTTATTAGGTGGGGGTCTCGAGGAATCCCCTGATGGCCGTCAAAGTTAAAAAAAAAATACGTTGGCCGTTCTAGGGTTAAACAAAAATAGGCAGCAACTGTACACTAACAGCCGTATTACAGAAATCCACTCAAGGACCAAGTCGTGGTAAAGGTGAGTGTAAGGGTCTAACAGGCATATTTCAGAATTCAACTCAACTACGAGTGGGGCTGAAGGCAAGCGTAAGGGTCAAAACGCATCCACAGAAATACCCTCAAATGTTAGGACACTCACATTCGCTTTTGTGGTTGTACTAAAATTGTTGACTCTTTAACCTTAGATGTTTGCTCTCACATTTCCCCTCTCACACTCACACTGGAGTGTACTTCTGGAATATGGCTGAAAAAGGGTCTATAGAAATACCGTCTGATGTTAGGATACTCACATTCGCTTTTGTGGTTGTACTAAAATTGTTGACTCTTACCTTAGATGTTTGCTCTCACATTTGCCCTCTCACACTCATATGGCTGTTAGTTTATTATATCTAAATTTACAAAAGAAACGAGCGAAACATACCCTGCTGATTAATTAATAAAAAGCACCGAAACATTGATGTTGAAAAAAGCCCAAAGGTCCACACAAATAAATAAAATAGCTGCAACATTTTGTAGATTATTGCACTCCGTTATCAAGCTGATAAAAGGTCTTCAGCATGCTCAAATTCTAGCAATTAACAGAAAACTTAAAATCAAAAAGAATTAGGCAGCATCTGGACACTTACAGCCGTATTCCAGAAATCCACTCAAATGTGAGTGTGAGAAGGCAAATGTGAGTGCAAAAATGTAAGATAAGGGTCAACAATTTTAGTACAACCGCAAAAGCGAATGTGAGTGTAATTACATTTGAGGGTATTTTTGTTGACGCGCTTTGACCCTTACACTCACCCTTAGCTCCACTCACACATGAGTGGATTTCTGGAATAGGGTTGTTAGTGAGTTTATTACAAAACAAACGAGCGAAACATACCCTGATGATGAATAAAAAGCAACGAAAACATTGATATTGAAAAGAAGCCCAGAAGTAAACACAAATAAATTAAATAGCAGCGATATTGTGTAGATTACTGCACTCCGTTACCAAGCTGATAAAAAGCCTAGTGTTCACTGCAGCATGCTCAAATTCTAGCAATTAACAAAAAACTTAAAATCAAAAAAGAATTATTCAGCAACTGTGCACTTAGTAAGGTTATTACCGATTAATTTAGACAAGAAATGGGCGAAGCATACCCTGATGATGAATAAAAAGCACCTAAACATTGATGCTGAAAAGAAGCCCAAAGGTGCACACAAATAAATTAAAAAGCAGTAACATTTGCTAGATTCACTCCATTATTAAGCTGATAAAAAAAAGTCTAAAGTCTTCACAAAACAAGAAAAACACTAAAAAGCTCATTGCAGTATGCTCAAATTCCAGCAATTAACAAAAAACTTAAAATCCAAAAAAGAATTAGGCAGCAACTGTACACTAAGTAAGTTTAGGACATTATTTATTAAACAAACGAGAGAAGAATACCCCGATGGTGTATAAAATGCACCGAAACACGTTGAAAAGAAACCCAACGATGCACACAAATAAATTTAAAAGCACCAACATTTCAAGACACACGCTAGTGTGTCGCCCGCCAAGATAAAACGATAACATCCAGATAATATGTATATATGAGCATGGCGACCACTATAGACACGTTGTGTCTTTACAGCAAAGGTAGTTTGGCTGTTTTCAGCCTTCTGAGGATAAATAACGATGCGACAGAAAAGGCTGAAACTTGTTTAATCGGGAGACTTTGGTAGCCTGACAACGTAAAAGTCACTATTAAGGACCCACCTTACTGATTTCTTGTTGAAAAACCGACGTGAATAACGTTGATATTTGCCTAATTACTTACTACTACTGGTAACGCTTTTTTTTTGTATCACGAAAATAAATTCTTGCATGCGGTGAATAAAGCTGGTTCTTAGCTCATTTTATAGGTATTGCTACGGAGATGTGCCCTTTTCATATGGACCTTTCTAATTGGTCAAGTGGTTCAGGGGTTAGGGAGCTCCAAACGTCCAAATTGATTGTTTTACATTGCTTTAAACATTGTTATTATGCAACAATGCCAAACTGAACATTAAATAAATCCGTTCGTCTTCATTACTAATATGAAAATATTATCATATAAAAAAGGTGACTGCTGTCCTTAAAATGTAACAAAAGCCAACAAAAAAAATAAAGGAAATGGACCAGAAAACAAGATTGGTCTTTCCATATCATAATTACTAAGAAAAATAAATGGATTTCATCATTGTGGACCAAAAACAGCTGATATCTACCCCAAAACAAAACTTGTTAAGGATTCCCGGCAAGCTTTTCGGCCGTGTGAAGTCGTGATAAAAAACGCCAAGCTCTTTCGCCAAGCTAATCCCACCGACTAAGACTTCAAACGTTAAATAAAATAATTGAAAATTGCGCAGTAAGTAATTTTCATATATTTCATTTAACCTTCCAACTATTACTCGGTGGAATTAGCTTGGCGAAAGAGCTTTGCGTTTGATATCACGGCTTCACACGGCCGAAAAGCTTAGCGGGAATCCTTAACAAGTTTTGTTTTGGGGTAGATTCTAGATTACTGCACGCCATTATTAAGCTGGTAAAAAAAAACATAAAAGAAAACAATAAAAACGTTAAAAGGTTAATTGCAGTACGCTCAAATTCTAGCAATTACCGGAAAACTAAAAACCCTTCATAAAACGGATAGAAAATGAAAATTTAAAAATGAAAGGCCAACAACTTTTGAACCTACGGCCAAGCCAGAATTCTACTAAATGCTAAAGAGTTCCGGTCACCCAGCAGACATCCCGTTATCCTTCACATTATCCCAAGTTCTTTCACATTATGTCAAATAAATAGACACACTATTCGTAAATAATTCGCAGAAGCCAAAGCCTCTAACATAATACATTTTTACGTTGTAACTTGGCGTGTACCAACCTCTCCTCTGTGATCCAATTAATTTGCCAGACAGTGGGATACGAAATGAATCACCTCCTGACATGCAAATGGCCCACAAGTGCATGATAACAGCAAACGCAATTCAAATTTCGGTCATATTTGCTGACCTTGGTCACAATAAAAATATAACAATTAATTTTTTTTTAAAACGGAGCTAGACACACAGAGCTCAAAAGTCAGCAGATATGACCGAAAATTAAATTGCGTTCACTGTTTTTATGCCCTTTTGGGCAGTTTGCGTGTCAAGAGATGATTTTATTCCGTATCTTACCTCTGTTCTGCAGGTTGACTTGGGTTGAAATGAAAGTCTAAACCCCGTATCATTGACACGAAACGTGAAATTATGCTACGTTCACCTAAGATCGTGAATTATGAAGGGGGGGGGGGGCGGGGAATTGAGGGGGAGGGTAATGGATTTTGCAGGGGTGCTCGAGGGGGGCTATAATACATTTTTGAGGCCCACCACGGCAGGATGTAAAAAAAAACATACTACTAAACTGAAGAAAAATATATTTCTGGACCTTAAAAATGACACTTTTAACTGCAGTCAGATTTTCTAAAAAATCAGCTCGACTTCTGGTGGGCAAACCCCCAGACCACCACTCCATGTACGTTTTAACGACGGACAGCCGAATCCTCAACATGAGTTAAATAAATACAGATGGATTTATATGTCAAACTGACTAAGCGGGGAATCGAAACCACGACTTTGGCCGTGTCAGTATGGCTCAGCGGTAGAACCTCGGCCGTTGGTCTCGCAGGTCGTGGGTTCGATTCGCAGGTCTTATAACAGGAGGTCCAAAAGACAACGTGAATAGGTTTGCATTTGTGTTTATTTAACTCGATGTAATTGTTTACAATGTGTTAAAGTTACTGTTATAATACTAACTTGCTTAAAGCAACATACAGCCTGCCTTATAACCTTCCGCCTGCCTTATAACAGCTACGCGCCGATCGCAACCGCGTATTTACCATAGTCAAGGTCAACTGAGACAGTAGCTTTGTTCCTCGCAGCGAAAAACGAAGCTCCTATCTCAGTTGGCACGCGCCTGATAGACAAGCCAGCGTGAACACATTAATTGTGTCGTCACAAACCGGAATGATTCTCGTATTTTAAAATCACAATTTATAATTTTTTTACACTAGTGTCTTAGACTTTTTGATTCGGCGATCTATTGGAATAATTAATTTTAATTTTTACTGCATTAGTCTCTTAAATAAATACAGATGCAAACCTATTTACGTTGGCTTTTGGACTTAAATGTCAGACTGCATGAGCGGGGAATCGAACCCACGACCTTTGAAATCAAAGGCCGGAGTCCTAACCGCTATGCCATACTGACATGGCCATTAATAGGTCTTAATAGGCCATTAATTTCGTCTTTTTCAGTGATCCACATTTTTTTAGTTAGAATTTTAAAGACTTCTAATAAAATAGCTTAATATTCTAACGTTTGCGTCCCTAATTATTGGTTGCCGTTACTGGCTTAACGAAAGCTGTATTTGTGTTCTATTTCTTACTGCTAATTCTTTTTCTTGTTGCTTCTTCATAAAGAACAAGAAACGCTCTCACTATTGACGTGCATCCCACGCGATAGCTTTCGCAAAATCTATAACACACGCCATGACTGTTTGCTGTGACGTGCATATCACGTGACTGGGCTAGTCCAATCAGACGGCCAAACAGCCGTTGTTCTCGTTCGTCATTGGCTAACTCATGGTGACGTCATGGCAAACAGCCATTGCGCATGGTTTATGTAGCTTTCAGCGACTGTGCCAAACCGTACTATGGAAAAAAAGTTAATACGAATGCCTTTGCAACATTTGCATACGTTTGAACTAATGTTGCAGAACTGACACACACAGCAATGCTACCATGGAGGCAGACACCAACCACATAGTTTCCTAATTGTTCTATTGTTAAGTTTTTAACTTTACTCCTCTTTTTACGTCAGTGCGTATAACCAACTTAATTTAGTTAAAAGGAATACCTGTGAGCGCATTCCAAGTATACCGGTATTTTTATCATCGAGTTTTGCATATAAATTTTATAAGAAAAAAAAATTAAAGTTTTAGATGAAGACACTCTAGGTGAAATCTGTGGCAATAAAGTGTACAAAATATATCTTAAGTTGAAATCAGCAGTCGAGTTTGTATAGGCCTACATTAATGTTGATCAATTTAAAACTTCTATAGCCTAAGCCGCAATATTTCAACATTCAGTTAAGAGTAAAGGTATTCCTATTTAATTGCAAGAGTTATGCTTGCTATAATAATAATAATAATAATAATAATTTTACCACAATAGTGATAGGGCACTGGAAGGGGCGTGACCCACTAACACCAGTCCCAATTAAAAGCAACCAGAGTACACAGAAGTTAAAACAAAAATACCGCAATTGAAAATTTTGGCAGATATTAGTGGATAGAGCCGGAATGGTTGTGAGGCGCAATACCGTACCGCAATGCGTGATGGGGGTTGTCTACTAGCAGAGCCTCTTTATAAATGGTGTAAGGTTTTCTGAGAGCAGCTCAGAAGGGTATTTACGTATTTACGTATTTACGTTAAGTGAGTACGCGCAACAATCAGATTTTGGCGTTTGCATAGTGTTGTACAGTACAGGGTGGTCTACGGGCAAAAAACTGACGACCCCAAGATTTTGTTAAGTCCAATTTTTCCAGTTAGCACCCCTGAGAACCAGGAGAGGACAAAAATCTTCTCGTTTCATTAGCTTTGATTTCTGTCCTCTCCTGGTTCTGAGGGGTGCTAACTAAAAAAGTTAAGACTTAACAAAATCTTGGGTCGTCAATTTTTTGTAGACCATCCACATGTATTTCATCAGCAGAGGGCCGTAACACTTTCACTTTCGGTGTGGCTGTTCCATTCTTACTCTTTCGGTCATTATAATATAGAAAATAGCTGTTTGGCATTGTTCCCAAATTACAATGGTTAAAACAATGTAAAACAATCAAAATGATCGTTCAGGGACCCGTAACTCCGGAATGGATCGACCAATCGAAAAACTGGTCTCTCTGAGGATGAAGCCCAGGAAAATTTCTGGCTAAGATTATGTTTCAGATTTTAGGTAGGTGCAGTAGTTTTTTTTCCGAAACCGTATGAGCCAAGAAGAAGAACAACAACAACAACAAGTGAACAGTTTTCAAATTTACGTGTGGCTCCGTACGTTTACTCTTGCACGGAATTGGATAAAAGGTTGGTGTAAAGTTGGAAAAAGTTTCTATATACTATCTGGCCAAGTTTAGTCGAAATACATTGAATAGAAACGGATAAATTAATAGTCAGAAAATAGCTGTTTAGAGACTTTCCAGACGGGACTAAACGCATTTTCATCACAAATACTGGCACTAGCCAAAGATTTAGTTTATTGAAATTATGCCTAAAATAGATGAACATATTAAAGCACAAATTAAAATATTTGCTACTAACCTAGGATTTTGTTTCTGATCTGCTAATTGAATGGAACTTACGGATCAAAAACAAAGGCATTTTTCAAATTTCCCTGTCTTTTCCATGATTTCTAAAAAAAATTATTGTTTTCCCTAAAATTTCCCTGAGATTTTGGCTCTATTTTAATTTTCCCTGTGATTTCCAGGTTTTCCAGGTTTTGTCTGAATGAAATCCATACTTGACTTCAATCCGTGCTCAGTGGAGTCGTACCTGGGGTCAAGTATTGAGTCAGTGTTCAGAATGCAGGTCTACATTAAAATCTCCAAACTCCTTGGATTGTTCTTCGTTCAAGTGCTGACTGTGTCATCAGTATGGTCATACGAAAAAACTGTGAATTCACCATATACCTTGTTGAAGCTCGCTACAAAAGGGATACAGGTGTACAAGTATAGGTTATGACCCTCTTTCCGAGTACTGAGATTAACATATTGTTAATTGAGCTCAGTACGAGCAAGAATTTATAGGGTTGGGGAGGAGAATTTGTGACTGAGACCCCATACTGCAACGCCTTAGATACATTCACATTAGTTCAGTCTTAGTTTATAGAGGGCGCCACATGTTTTATGTGGGAATTTCTACTCAGTTTTTAGCCTAAAATTAAACTAAAATAAACGAATCTAGCTTATATTTAATTATTATTTAGCCTAGCTTAGTTGTAATTTAGTTTACTTTATATTTGGGCTGAAAAATGAGCAAAAATTACCACATAGAACACGTGGCGCCCTCTGAAAACTCGGACTGAACTAATGGGGACGAATCTAACGTGTTTCAATAGGGACTTTTTACAGTTACAAATTCTCCTCCCAAACCCTATAAATTCTTGGTACGAGGAAAGTGGGTAATAACCTCTTTATCACCCAGTCGCGTTAACAATTGAAAAGCGCATTCACTCTCATTGTTATTGCAACATCGTCTTTGTTCGCTGAAGAAAAAAAAATCAGCATTAGGATTCTTTTTTTGTGTGTGCAAACGTTGTTACACGCACAGCCGTATTGTCATGCTTTTTGAGCAAAAGAACGTCAGCACGATTCGTTCTTTGTTGTGCGCGTGCTGGTCCTTTGTCGATCTCAGCACTCCAGGCCTGGGATGCAAATCCCAGTCCTCCGGGACTGGGATGAAGGTATCAAGCTTGTTGTATAGGATATCGCCCGCTTTCCGAGTGCTGGGATCTAACAATGTCGAGGGCGCGCAGGGCCCGAACCATTGTTGGATTCCAGCATGAGGAATGCGGGCGCTATCCTTCTTCTCACCCGTTTTGAAACTATCAGTCCGATGTCCATTGTTGAGCGTAAGTGAGCCCGAGTGGAATACATCGTTGTGTTTAGTCAGGAGAAAGTTTGTGTCGAATATTCGTTAAGCCGCAATGCTACACGCAACGAAAAGAGCAACGTTTAATTTTGAAAGCGGATGCAACGTTGTAATTAGCATGAATTTTTTTGACGTTTGTGGTGGTTTGTGGGTCCCAACCCTCCGCCGTGGATCCCAGCACTCCTCGTCGTCGTTCATTGTTAAATTGCGATCCCGTCGTTCTGTATTGTTATAAGAGGACTGAGAGCTACAAAACGGGTGAGAAGCATTGTTACAAGATTGTTGTATAGTACTGAGATCGTCTAAACTGGGTGATAATGTATTGTACGCTAAATAAGAACACTTTGAATGTTTTTTAGAATATTTAAAATAAATTTTGTCCTTTCATCAAAAACTAAACAATTAGTTTTCCGTACAAATTGCATGGTTTTAACTAGTTGGTGCGGAATGCTACTTATTTAACCTCCTTAGAACCGGCGTACAATACAGATGTACATCTGTAAAACGGGGTTAAAAAGTAAGGTTCCCGGCGCAACGCGAGACTGATGAGGGCTCCCCGGAGGCTACGAAGACATTTCGCCTACAAGAACCTCACACGTGCTGCCTTCTGGTCGGCCGTTGATAAAAGCAGGCATTATTTTTATTCCATGTTTTCAGAAACGCGTCACTACCTATTTTTTTTTCCGTTTTCATTACATTGTTCTTCAATCGGACAGCTCCCACCCATATTTAGAAATTAGTCAACGACTAAAATTTCGGCGAGCTGAATAAATACACCTATCGCTTACACGTCTTCATCCATATAATAATCCTCGCTCACCTTTTTTGTGAGCCAGAAATCAGTCATGAGTCGGACGGGTGTTTCGGTGAGTGAGTGAGATTAGAATATTTCATAGGCGGGGCCGCGCGATTCATGTACTACCCTCGACCCGAATTATTAATAAACTAGCAGCAGTGATGATTTTTTTTCCTTCTTTTATACATACATATATTTTTTTGTGTGTGGCTGTGTCTCCGTGTGGTTTTATTCCCCAGAGTCCCGGCCTCCCCACCGAATGGGATGCATATGCAAACACAGTAGCGGCCAGAGAATAGTGAACAATTCATATCCAGGGTCGAGCTCCGGTGCTCCATTATACAAGACCATTGGCTACAGCAAACACATACGCACATCTGCACTGAAACTCGCACACAATTCCCTTCATTGTAACGACGCGGCATCATAATCAATTCACGAGCCAAGACCATAATGATAATACGAGAGGCAGTAAAAAATCATGCGTTATTCTTTTATTTATTTTTTTTTTTAGGATTAGGCTCATGAGGCCTGGAGTTATGGCCACGCCGTGAACCGACCCGAAATAACTCAACTAACCCTTCAACGCGACGGGAAATAGACATGTTACCAACGCAGGAAAGCTGCTACCATACGTATCCTTTCAGCCTACGATGCAGCCCGCGCACAGAGGTACGTAATGTACAAAACGGCCTGACCAGGGTCGACAAAGAGCAAACTTGGTTGTAATGTTATTTGATAGATAAATAAATTAATAATAATAATTAACAAATATAAATAATTTAAAAAGTAGGCAACAGCTTGGCTTGGTTTCGTGACGCCATCATTAGGAAAGGATACCAGTTCACTGAACATCGTACACAATAAAAAAAAAAAAAAGGTAATAATTATTATAACAAAAAAATTAAGTTACGTTTTAGGTGTGTATTGCCCACCCATCAGGCCCATTAAACAACAACGCAAAGCAAAAATCCCAACGAAGCAAAAACATCTAAATTACATGAACAAACGTATTCAAAGACGGCGCATCAATTATGAAACAACGGAAATCGAAAAAAAGAGAAAAAAAGGAGAGGGGGGAGGAGAATGACGCAAAAGAAAAAGAGAAACAAGAAAGAGAAGGGCGTAGAAAGAAAGGATAGGACGGGGGAAAGTTTTTATTGTGTACGCTGTTTTGAAGAAACTGTAGCCTACGTCTGCTGGGCTTGTGTTAAGTCTTGGTTTTAGGTAAACGTATTATTTTTTTTAATAATACCAACAGTAAACGTCATATCAACTTTGGCATAGGCTTGTTGAATCGGCCTCCGTGTTTAAGCGCACATGCCGAATTCCAAGTTGATTAGTCAGTCCCCTAATTATTTTTTTTTTTCAGATTTTTTGACACTCCAAATTTGAGCAAGGTTGGGTGCTCGAGATCGTGGGCGTTGCAGCTAACGGAGCCTAAACTCGGCGGGTACATTACAGGGGAGAGTACCCATACCCGAGTTTGCTGACGATCGGATATTTCCCGAAATTGGAATTTTTCACTGGCTTGAATGAACGTTAGAGACACACACTTTGGTGGTTAAAATTGAAGAAGTTGCCGATGACTGGAAAGAGGACCGTGGAAAAGTCCCTATCAGACTCAACCGTATAGGGTATAGGGTGAGAGATTACAAAGCATCTTCAGCGGTTATGGGCTCTATTCTGACATTAATTCGACCACCTTGCATAGATCGGAGGCTTTCAGAATCGACTCTCCAGATTCTTATCTTTTTTTTTATTGGACTTCTTTCTCAGTAGTAATGTCACGAGGGCGTAGAATTTTATCGATAAATTTTCTCAACCCCGAGTTGTATTCTGAAGCTGAAAAATATCGAGCACTTGCGCGGGGTGTTTTTTTTTTTTTATTTTAGCTTCGAACTGTAATGAGGGGTTGAGAACATTTTATGATACTTAAACTGCGTTCTTGTCATTTGAAACGAGTATATATCGTTTCCTTAATAGATTTAGCTTCCCCAATGATTCATCACCAACTTGCCGAAAGTAACTTCCCGTGAAAGCTGACGATTGTTGTAGGACTAACATTAGTATCATTTACGGCACGGCAAATGTAAATAAATACGTGTTTCATTTTTAACGAAACTATTGTTTCATAGATTTAAAATAGAATCCACCCAAAACCAAAACTGGTGTAAAAAGCCGCCAAGTTTCCAAAAACGGTCGGCCTTTGAAGGTAGTGATATCATTCCACCTGGGAAAGGCCGCCAAGGTTAATCCTATTAGCCAAGTTAATCGCACATACTAATAGTTCGAAAGTTAAATGAAAATAGAAGATTGCTACTAGCAGTAGCAATCTTCAAGTTTTCATTTAACGTCAAAAGTATTATTCGGTGCGATTAACTTGGCTAATACGATTAACCTTGGCGGCCTTTCCCTGGTTGAATGATATCACGAAACTTGGCGGTTTTTTACACCAATTTTGGTTTTGGGTGGATATCAAAACTTTCATAGTACTGTGAACGTACAAAAGGTTACATCGTCTTATCTTCATTTGTACCCTTTTTTTTTCTGGAGGATTTTTATATCTATAAATTTTAACATTGATAATTTTCAAATTTACCATTGCCAATTAGCCGTTAGATTAGCCAAATTGACACGGCTTAGTTTATTGTACGACCATTCTTCACATGCTTAAGTTTCTCCATTCCATTTTTACGTAAATGTAAATACGTGTTTGATTTTTAACGAAACTATTGTTTCTTAGATTTAAACTAGAATATGATCGGTAACATTACAAAGTTTTACGACAATTATTATTAATTTATTTTCACCTGCTCACGTTGAGTTTAATCGTATGCATTTAGTATTTTGCGTACTGTGGTTACTTCGACTGCCACGCATCGAACATTAGCGGTGATTAGGGTATAGGCCTAACGTGATTGGGCGGAAAGCTAACGCTGGCTGATAGTTCTGTAAACATGGTAACCAATGATTAATCGCGTGTTTCTGGGAAGCCAAATCGTGCCTCACCGCCCTCACGTTACTATCAGGTACGTTGTTTTTATTCAGAAATTGGTTTAGGCCTAGATACTAAATGTAGTTCTGTCATACTTACGTTATGTGGCGGAGACTACAGGAAACCCGACGATTCGATCGTAAATAACAACATGGAGGGACAAATCTGACAGTTTTATCTGTTAAAATACCGTGTCGTTGGTTTATCTGTGTTAAAGAGTTGTGATTGGCTGGTGGCTTCCCATTGGTTAATTGCCGTTAGAAAATTATGAAGGTATATATACTTTCAATAATGTCTAGTAAGGTTTTAAATGGCTTCAGATGACTTAAGCATCCAAGAAGTTTATTAACAAAAGAATAAGTAAATCAATACCAACTCGTTTCATTTGGACAAAAGTGTACTAGTGGGCAGTCGCATCCAAAGTGTGGGCTTCAGATGTAAGCCGTCTACTCGCCATCAGCTGTTGAAAGTATGAAAATAGGTGAAGGGCCTTTCGGTCCCTAATCAGGCTGCAATTGTTTCTTGAGTAATTTAACACTAAAAATAAAAGAAGTTCGTGTTTATTTACGAATTGGAAAATGCCACACACAATTTAACACTGAATACGAGCGGTTCAAGTTTACATGCTTTTCTGTAGGCCTATAAATGTATAGTCTTCTGTATCGCATGCATCGACTACGCAGCAGATAAAAATATTCGACCTATTATTTTCTTTTTATATTAAAAAATTAATTTTGCCGAGTCTTAAGTAGGCTGATGCAAACTAAGGCTCATGGATGAACTGGTTGTTTCCGAGTGCAGCCCCTTCTTTAGCCTAACGATAGCTTCCCTGAAATGCGTACATGTGTATAGCAGAAGCATGCCTACATTGACGAAGCCTCGAAGGCATGTAACTCTTAAAGGGGATATCTAAGTATTTGTGCAAGAGGGTTACAATCAAGTCATTTACATTTAATTCACTAAATACTGGGGTTAAGGGTTCTATACCTACGATGGGTGCCAAAACTAGTATATAATTTAAGGTTGTTTTGTATGAGGGTTAGAATCAAACCAATTGCATTTAAATTCACTAAATACAGGGATTACGGGTTCAAGATGTATGTTAGGTGCCAAAACAATTAAAAGGCTGCTTTAGGGTTAGAATCAACCCATTCACACTTAATTCACTGAACACCGGCGTTACAGGCAGTGCCGCAATTAGGGGTGGGGGGGGGGGGTGTAAAGGGTGCGCGGTACCCGAGCCCAGGAGATAAAGGAGCCCTACATTCAAAGCAGGGGGCCCAAATTTGTACATAAAACTACTGTGATGTACTGGTCATCGTGGCTGAGTTGTGCGAGAGCTCAGCCTGGTTGCTAGAGGTTTGCGGATCTGGTCGAACTCCTGGAAAGGAGATCTTGGCAAAGTCCCCGGCAGGACTGCCGGCCAGGGTAGCGTTGAGAGGCTACCATGCTCCTTCAGCGGCTATGGGAACTATTCTGGACAATCTTTCGGCCTCTACGATGATCGGAGGTTTCCCGGATCGAATCCCCGGGTTGGAGCCTCCCTTTACCAGATATTTCTTCTTCTCTAAAAGTCTGGTAATGTTCAAAATTGAGCCGGTTCAGCCATACAAGCATTAAGTTGCTTCGGCTGACTGAAGGCTCAAAGAAATTGATTTTTAAAAAATTAAAAAAAAAGATATGCCAAAACCTAGCTCCTAAAATTGTTTGGTCTTTTAGGGTCCTCCATTTTACCCCACTTTGAAAGCGCATTGTTGCGGCACTGGTTATGTGTTCAAGATCCACGTTAGGTGCCATAAAATTAATTAAAGGCTTCCCTCCTTTACGGTTAGAATCAATCCATTTACACTTAATTTGCTAAATTATTATGGGGGCTACAGGTCCGCGATCGACATTTGGCTCCTAAAAAATGTAAGGATTCTTTGATTCTAACGACAGCTTCAATTTGCTCCAAATTGAAACATTTGACTTACAAGTAACTCACTAAATATCAGTTACCTGTACGAACTCTACGTTGGGCGCCAAAACTACTGCAAGGGTTCTTTGCTAGAGGATTAGAATCAAGCAACTTAATTCACTAAATACCGGGGATATGGATTCAGGATCTAAACAGTGCAGGAGCAAACACAATTACGGTATAAAAGGATTCTTTAGGGTTAGAATCAGGCCATTTACACTATAAGAGTTACGTCGGGCGCCAAAACTAATGTAAGATTTTTTTGCTTAAGGGTTAGAATCAAGTTATTTCCACTTAACTCGCTAAGTAGAAACACTTAATTTACACTTAATTCACTAAATACCACGGTAATGGTTTGAGATCTACGTTACGCATCAAAACTAATGTACCGATGCTTTGCTTAAGGGTTAAAATCAAGCCACTTACACTTAATTCACTCAATACCTTTAGATTGGGTTCCAAAACAAATGTAAGGCTTCATTGCGTGATGGTTAGAATCACGACATTGACACTTAATTTACTGAATACCGGGCTTATTGGTTCAAGATCTACGTGGCGCCAAAACCAATCTTAGGAATCTTTGCTTGAGTGTTAGAATCACGCCCTTTACACTTAATTCACTGAAAACCCAGGTTATGGGTACAAGCCCTAAATTGGGCTCCAAAATGGACGTTAAGGATTATTTGCTTGAGAGTATATAGAAGCAGCCATTTACACTCAATTCACCATATTTTGCAATCGCTTACTAAAACTCTGAACATGAACCACGCTCCTCCATCTGCCTTCCTGTCTCAAAGTCAAATCTCCTTCAGACCTTTTGCACCGTAAGAAAGAAATGGTGTATCAACCAGAGTGAGTGTTGTTTCATGGATGGTACTGCATTACGCCGTGTTGGTACCTTGCCAAACGACAGTCATGCAAGGCCTTTGGTCGAGGTTGACACGGTGAACATTGACTGCACCATACAGCCAGCAGACGATCCCTCTAGACGATACGAACGGACGCATAATTTTGAAACCTCCAAAGACGTCATGTGAAACTGCGTGAGGAAACTACTCGTCTCGAAATTACGTAACGTAAACTCGTTCAATAGGAAAAACTTTGCCGTTTAGGAAAAAAAAAACAGAGCTCATATCTCAATCGAATTCACAGATATGAAAGAATAAAAAAATAAAATAAAACGGACTAGAGTTCACTCGAACTAAACTAACTGTACTTTGTACTACAATTTCTTTTGGGTTTTATTCCTCCATAATGTCAGAAAGAACGCAATTTATGTCTGAAATGTGCCAAGTGTGTGTGTGTGTGTGTGTTTAAAACTTATGAAACATGCAGTCTCTCTAAAGTTTATATGTTTATAGCGTTTGCTTCGACTGTGATTGCGTTTGTAGGTTATGAGTGTTTACGTCTTGATTCAGTGTGTGTATTTCTAAATTGACAAACTTGTACGCGTTTTGTTGTTTATGACGCTACGCTTGCGGGTGCGTGGAAGCTGGCATGTATCAGTCCTTGTTCCCTGGAATAGGAGTTCAAATTATAATGACGTTTGGTTCGAGCGACTTCTAATCTACTTTTATTTGTGTACCATCGCAGCTGTGGAATTCCATGGTGATACGAGCTCTGAATGTTTTATTTCTAATACTCCTTCCACACTGGGGAAAAAGTGCGGACCCACCCCGGGCCCGAACCTGACCCTTCCACACTGGACTCCAACTCGGGTCCTGGCTCGACCCCGACTTTCGAGTCCTGTCCGTAGTCGGGACTTGAGACGCCGACACCGCGTTTTAATGTGGAAAGGATCGGTGTGCGGGCCCACATTTTAGGGAAACGTTTTGACTCTTGGAGCGCTGTTATGAAATGGCGAGATAACGGGAAAGCAGGAGGAGGGCACGGAGGGGGGGGGGGAGAGAAAAGGAACAACGCAACTGCCGAAAATGTTGTAAGGAGATAAAGATTAACCAAAGTCCAGACCTTGGCCGCGATGCCGGGGTTCAGTTTGGAAAAGGGCATGGAAGTATAAGGGTGTCGGTATTAAAATGTGCGGTACGACTTGAACGGGTTATTAATACCAATAATTTGTAGGGTTGGGGAGGAGAATTTGTGACTGAGACCCATTCTGAAACATCTTAGATCCATTCCAATCAGTTCCGTCTTGGGTTTATAGAGGGCGCCACGAGTTTTATGCAGGAATTTCTCCTCAGTTTTTAGCCTAAAATTAAACTAACCTAAACGAAACTAACTTGTATTTAATTATTATTTAGTTTAGCTTAGTTGTAATTTAGTTTACTTTAGATTTGGGCTGAAAAATGAGCAAAAATAACCAGATGGAACACGTGGCGCCCTCTGAAAACTCTGATGGAACTAATTGGAATGGATCTATAGGACGTTTTCAATAGTGACTTTTTAGAGTTACAAATTCTCCTCCCCAACCCTATAAATTCTTGTTAATACCTACTTAAAATACACTTTGCGGGCCCCCCCCCCCCCATGTAACTAGGGGTCTTCGGCGCACGCCTAGTGTGGTATGCCTATAGTTTGTTCCTCGTTATGTTTGCAGGAAACTGAGTGCATGATGCCACGTTTTTTTGCACTAAGAGTGCAAAAACATGTGGATATCACACTTGTAGACTGCACAATTACTGTTCGATTCTGCGAGTGGGACATTTACGGGTGTTTTGCGCTCGAAGTGGAAGGAAACGTGGCATCATACATACAGTCAGTTCCCTGCAAACATAATGTGGTACAACCTATAGGGCAGTGACACGACGTAGTATTATTGTGTATAACTCTATGCTGGAGCCTTAATGGGTTAGCTGCAAGGGGCACTGCAGAGAGAAACGGAATGGCGTCATACTGAAGCCGATGCTGTTATATAAGAGTGATTTCTTAGACCTAAAACGCGCGATTGTTGTTGTTGGAAAAAACAACGTTATTTTAAGCCTAAGAAATCCGCTCTTCCGTTGTTTTTCCCTCCATTTTTATTTAGTGCACCTTGTAGTTATGCCCTCCAGAACCCATACTGGTGCCAATATGGCGGCAAATGTCACTGCTCTATAAAGGAGCTATTGTCCTTATAATGCCTCCAACTTCTACATTCGGCTCAACACAACATGAAAACAACAACAAAACAAGAGACACAGAACTCACTAACTCGACCATAACATGATTATTACTACACCGAATTCGAGTCCCCGAACCCGCCCGCCTTTCGCCATCATTATTCTATTACGGCTAACAGTCCTCCTCCAGAGGGGTGGCGCCACGATCGCAATAATTTGTAATAGGTATAACGATACACACTCAGCATTCGCTTCGTTCGGGAAGCTATAAAACACCCGGGATGATGATTACAGAGTGGATGAAAGGAGAGAAAGATCGAGAGAGACAAAGTGCTCTGTATAACAGTTCGACATCACGCTGACCCCGTCAATAAGAGTAGGCGGACGTTATTAGCATCGTCTGGATAGCCCGTTATGTAGGTGGCAGCACAGGTTTCTCCCACCAGCCTTTGCCAGCCATGCCCCACAGCTCTCACCCTAACTTTGGCTTTGTCGCCTTTTTATGATAAACGGCCATTATTGGTTAATATTTGATGAAGCCGCCGCGCAAAACGCATTGTTGATCGAAGTAAATAATGACCTTCCCAAGACGAGCAGGCGTTTGAGGTTGGGCGCCCCGCGTGTAGCGGTTTGCGTGTAACAACGGGGGCGTAGGAGAAGGGGGAGTTTGGGGAGGTGGGGGGGTGTTGTAGAAACAACCTCCCCTTCCCTTCTCTCACTATTTCGCCTTCCCATCCCATAATATTACCGGTGTATGGTGGTGCCTCGGTTTCTTTTACGATTTCGCCGGGCTGTCGTCCTCGGGCGCCGTTATGTTGTTACATGGTTTCTGGCGAGGCAGGCAAAACGACTTCATTTGCCGAATTATTGCCCCGCCCTTGAATTATTGAACGAGCCGCTGACTTTTCTCACTCCGGACTGTTGATTTTGGCGAAGGCGTGGGTTTTGTTGGAGGTGGTGTGAATGAATGGGAGCGAGTGACGGTGCCTTAAGTCACTCTGCAGCTGGCTTGACTGCTTTGCGAAAGAGAGTTATAATTATTTTATTTTTATTAATTTACTGATTTTTACCTAACTTAATAACCGCGGAAGCCTCCAATAAACACAACGATAAAAGATTTTTAAAAAACGCACTTATATTTCTACACTGAGTATCTAAGTAAGTAAGTTTATTATTGTGTTCACGGCGTATCTTGAGTCCTGCAAGTATTTTATGAGCAGCTACGTCTTCCTGGAGGGGGCGACTTTAGTCGATGGCCGCCATTGTTTTTGTCACCATCTTGGATATCAACAAGGCACTCTGCTACCAAAAACGTACAATCGATGATCTGTGTTCGTTCCGTGGCGAACTCAAGATAGGCCGCGGACACTATACACTCCAAAGCATTGCATGAGATACATGGGCAACTAAATTACACGAGTGGAAATCTGTGTTGCAGAGTAAACTCGTGTGCAACATAGAACCATCGAGAAAAATAGTTAAGGTGTCAACGGGTATAGCAACAAGTCCTGCATGAAATAATAGGAAAATACGTCAAATTAAAATACACAAAAAAAAGTAAGTCAAGTATATATCTACACAAGTCGAACATTCGATAGATACATAAAACAATAAGGGGGGAAAAAAAACAAGACTCAAGGTCAGCAATATCAACAATCCATTCGCGTACCTTCGATTTGAAACAATGAGCTGACCGGATGGTTTTAAAGTGATGTGGTACAGCATTGCGCATTTTTGGGGCCTGATAAAGTTCGGTAACGAAATGTGAAACTGACTATAGAGCAGCGTCATTTTGGCTACGAGACACCATTTGGAGGGCATAGCTACAAGGTGCACTAGATTAAATGTAAGGGGAAAAACGGCACTTCTAGTCAAGACAGTGCTTTAAGAGCGGATTTCTTAGGCTTAAAATAACGTTATTTTCTCCAACAACAAAAATCACGCGTTACAGGCTTAAGAAATCCAGTCTATTTTTTTTATTTTTATAATAGCATTGGCTTCAGGAATGCGACCTTTTTTTTACCCTTCAGTGCCACTTGCAGCTAACCCAGTTACTGGCTCGACCATAGAGTTATACACAATAATACTACGTTGTGTCACTGCCCTATAAGGTCTAGTGTTACGGCTGTATGTTCAACATTTTTTTTTTTGTACACAACCATGGTTTTCTCAACGTACAGTTGCCAAAGGGATAATACGTTATACGATTTGAATAGAGGGGCAGAAGGTGTCATATATATATGGGAGTCCATCTTCGGCGAGGTTATCTTACGAGGACATTTTAATGTTGCGTGTATTTCCAAACTTGTTTCGTTAAATCCGATGGATTCTGATTCTACTTTAAAAAAAAATTAATTTGGTTGCATGGAACAGAACCAGTAAGTGGCGCGAGCCAATCCGAAGCCGGCGGGGGTCCTGACAGGGGTGCAAAGAAATTATTATTTTTTTAATTATCCCTATTTTTGCAAGGCTCTTGCAAAGCCAGCTAGGGGAGTATGGGGGAGCACTGTAAACTCCTGTAGTGGGGATACAGGGCAAAGCCCCGGAAGCTGAAGCATATTACGCTATTGAGGGCCTAGTTTTGGTTACCCAAGAACACGTTTGTAACATATTGTTATGCAAATTTAGGGGGGGGGGCATTCAAAAACCAAGTGGTCGGCCAGGGGTTGGGGGGGGGGGTGTCGGCTTTCGGCCACAAGCAACTACAATGGAGGGAGGGGGGTTTCCAAGTAAACCACGTGGCTATTGCATCACAGGGAAAGTCCTTATCTCCAATGGATTGGTGATTTACCGTACAAGTCTCTACGCCTAACATCTCAGTCGGCCTTACATTGTTCTTATATTGTTCCTATATATATAGACCTTACCGTCTCGGCCCCAGTCAACCCAACTGGATATCTCGCATTGTGGTGAAAGATACCGAGGCTTGTCGTAGACCACTTTAACAACGTAAGACTGTGTTTCCTAGCACTTGTATTAAATTTATTAAAAATAGTGTACTGCTAAAATGTCGAGTGCTTCACTGGGACAATTCAATGCAGTGATGGCCTACGTTATTAATGAAAGCATTAGGTTACAATTTTCTTCTTTCCGTCACAGTTACAAATCTCGGATGAAGTTTTAGTCTAGCTGCCGTTGCAGATCGCCAAAAAAATTGGTGAAAATATTTGACATGAGGAATCAAACAGCGGCGTTTATTAAAAGCGTAAATAGGTACTTTGTTGGGTTGTATCTCGTGTCGAACGCTCAATTCACCAAATTTGGTACGCACAATAACACAAATTTTATACGAAGTGGTACCGCACTTGTCGAAAACACAAGTGTAAGGTGCAATTTTTTTAAGTACGTGGAGGGGGGGGAGTGTGGCTATGAGCCACGTGGTTTTTTTTTCTTGAGGGGGGTCCAAGATCTGGCCACAGATGACCACACAGGGGGGAGGGG
>JAHWFP010165382.1:0-10664 GCA_023313725.1 Lithobius niger | reverse complement strand
CAGCTGTGCCCCCTGGGTGCCCCCTCTCCCCAAATTTTAGAGTTCAGACAAACTCACAAACTAAAACGGTATTCATGCCAACAGTTAAAAAAAAAAACACCGTAACGAGCTTGACAGATTTTCTTGTTATTCAATAGTTGAAACTGCAAATTAATTATGACCCCCTCCCCCACCCCTCCCCATGGTCCCATCCCTTGCACAACAGAGTTTTCTCGACGTAGGCCTATTCGTGCAGGAATTTTTTTATGAGTAAACACATTAATAAAACTTCAAATTAATGTTATTTACTAGAAAGCCGTTGCTAATGTGTGGGCCCCCCCGGGGGGGGGTTGCTCGTGGCGGCGGCTGTTTTCTAGTTGTCATAAATCGACGCTGTCCTGTTGCACGCTTCGTACGTCGTGTCGCGAGGCACGAGAAGGAGATTTGCGTCCGCGTTGTTGCCATGGTTACTACGTATAGACAACTGGAAAGCCACATTCTTCGGTAAAGGCGAGAAGTTTTCTTAGGTTAAAAAAATTTGTTCAGGGATGACGATAAAACACAAGAAAGCTCCACGCATCAAACGGGTGAACAGTACCTTATATTTCGAAGCTGTCGTAATTTAGCTTCATTATTCAAAGAGGTAAAAATAAAAAAAAAATAAAAACACACAGCTAACACACAAAGGCGACAATCAGCCAGCAGATTTATTATTAACCGAGTTAAAGCTATACAGTAGCCTAAGCGAGAAATTTGTCATTGCGTAAACGAGCCCTTATTCTGTTCCGATTTAAAGTTCCTTTTTTTTGCGATTCATTTTACGTTCTGGTTTTGGTGGGAATTATATATAATCTTTGTTTTGATATTTTGTAAACTTGAAAAGGTTACAGTCTAAAGACACTGTGAGCCTGCTTAGCCTCCTCACGATTTGTGGACTACCAGTGCACGTCGATTTTGAGTAGCCTACTTTTTGACACACGAAGTCAACAAACGTGTAGTGGCAGCCGCTAACTCTTCGTGTGGAGGCTGGGCTAATCTGTCGGTTCAGCTTAGGTTCAAATTCAAACCTCATTTACCGGATATTAGTGATGAAAACTAGTTGTGAAAACTTTAATTTGTTTAAAGGGTAGACGTAAAGTGGGGCCTCCTAACCGACAAAAAAAACAAAAAACCAGAAGTGCATACGAGCTCACAATTTTAATTTTCACCTGGTTACTTCCGGTCTTTGTCACAACAAAATCATTTTAATTTTTTTTTTTCTAAATTAATTTCTTTTGAGCCGTAAGTCAGTCGAAGCAATATAATGCTTGTATGGCTGAAGCGACTCAATTTTGAACATTACCAGAATTTTTAGAGAAGAAATCTCTGGTAAAGGGAGGTGCCAACCCGGTAATTCGATTCGGGAAACCTCCGATCATCGTAGGGGCCGAAAGAGTGTCCAGAATTGGCCAGAATAGTTCCCATAGCCGCTGGACGAGCATGGTTGCCTCTCACGCTACCCTTGCCGGCAGTCCTGGCGGGGACTTTGCCAAGATCCCCTTTCCAGGGGTTCGGCCAGATCCGCAAACAACCACCAGCAACCAGACTGAACTCTCTCACCACTCAGCCACGATGAAAATTAAGTGAATAAAAAAAATTAAAATGGTGCAGAGTAACACTGAATCTTCAATGCTGGATCTGATACTGGCTGCTCTCGTTACTGCAGCACTATTTTAATGTTTTTATTCTCTGAAATCATTTTTATTGTGACCAAGACCGGAATTAAACCGGTTGAAAATTAAAATTGTGACCTTGAATGCACTTGTGAGTTTTTTGTTTTTTGCCGGTCAGGAGGCCCCATTTTACTTGATGAAAAATCATCGAAACTTAGTTTGATGGACAGAAATAAACACAGTGAACACAGTTCCGGTTTCAATCCAGTCTATTTCCGCAATTATATCCGGTCACATCTTCGGACCGGAAGCCAGGATCCCGACAGGCTTCATTGAAGAGATCACGACCAGGGGCAAACCGGAAATAGTGCCAGTCGGACGTTAGCCGGTGAGTCAACTGACGATGAGCGACTTCAATAGTTGTCTTTTTTTCCTGCTGATTTAATTGTGTAATAGTCTCATACCAGTGTAGATTCGTTTATGCTATCGCAAGCGAATAGGGCAAGGGTAGCGTGAGAGGCTACCATGCTCGTCCAGCGGCTATGGGAACTATTTGGCAAATTCTGGACACTCTTTCGGCCCCTACGATGACCGGAGGTTTCCCGAATCGAATTACCGGGTTGGCACCTCCCTTTACCAGAGATTTCTTCTCTAAAAAGTCTGGTAATGTTCAAAATTGAGCCGGTTCAGCCTACCTAAATCTCAGAAAGAATGGTTTCAGTTGACTGTAAAAAGGTTTGTTAAATATTTCCAAGTAGAGGCAAAAAAATATTAAAAGGAAAAATTAAAATTAAATTTTAGAATGTTTAAATTTTTAAACCTTTAAATTTTAATTTTTACATATTTTGATTTCCGGTTATTTTTTTATTTCTTGCCAAGGTTTAAAAATTAAAAAAAAATTAAATTTGAAAATTCAAAAATTTAGTGTACACATCAGGTGCACCTTACAAGTCCTGTCATTTACGACGAGTGAACTAATAATTGAAAAATAAAAATAAAGTATCAATTCTTTTCCATTTTGCGAAAATAAAATCCTCTATCCACCTTGGTCTATTATTGGGGCTAACGTACATTTTTTTCGCTTATAATCTAGAGAGTTTAATGTGCTATAATTTTTCCTCCTCAGATCCTTGTTAACATTCGTTGAACCCACCGGAAAAACAATGAGTATTTTATATCTTAATACGGAATTTTTAAAAGGCTTGCTTTTCATGCCGGGATAGTCGATTCGGTTAAAGGAGACGGATGTTGGTTGTTGATTAATTAGATCCGGTAAATGCGATACGCCACGCAAAATAAAGACCTTTGCCCTCCACGCTCCGTACCAGTGGCGTACACACGGGGAGGGGGGGGAATGGGGGCGGCATTGCTCCTGTCCTTTTGGGGAAAATTACCCCTTTTTGGAAAAAAATGCCCTTTTTGAAGAAAAAACCTGACATTATTTGCTTTTCTGCACTGAAAAATGCTGGTCGCAGTGAGGATAAAGGGCCTGGAGCCGTAAAAAGGGCAAAACGAAAGCTATCAAGCCCAGGAAAGGGGCCAAAAAAAAAAAAAAGTGAGCGGCAAGCTAAAAAAAAAAAAGTCCCCAGAAAAGTAAAGCCTCAGCGTGCCCTTTCGGATGTCCGTGCACGCTATTGCTCCGTACGTTCCCATCCTTACTCTCAAATATCACAAAACAACAACAACAAAAAAATGGTTTGAACGTGCTGTTGGTGTCAGGTACATCTTTCCTCCAGTCACGTAGGCTTCATTAAAAAAAAATAGGAAAAAAAAGAACGTATTTATATTTGAACTTTTACGCAAAACCAAAAACTGTTACAGTACTCAGCAGTGTTCACGTAACTATACACCAACGTTTTTTTTTTTGTTTTTTTTTTTTTTTTAGTTACGGCGTGTCGTCGTGCAAAGTAGCGTACTATGGCATTTAGGCCTAACTGATCTTCGATGGTGACCGCAAGAGGCCGCTGGCATAGGTACGCTCGAGTTCACATAAACTCGCTTGTGTTTATACAGACGTATAACAGAAGCCGTGCAACGAAACGTATAAAAATCCACTTACCGTATCGAAGCGGCTTCGTATCAGGCTGGCGTGCTGGCAATCGTCGTATGTATAGCGTTCCTGTCGTCAGGTATACCTCGTCGATGGCGCCGACGCGTCATCGCCTGGGGAATGAAAGCGCGCCAATATTGAGCGACGAACAGACAACTCGTAATGTGTTTGCTAAGTTCTTTTGTCAAACCACACACCAGAAACTTAACGTAAATCCCATTGCATTTTTAACACAAAAAACAAACCGCCACAAAATGACGTTTTCATTTTTACACCAGCGGTAACGTCACAACAAGCACACAGATTCGTATATACGGCAGACATACAATACCAGCCATGAGTGCTGCGTCTAAGCTTATATATAGTCTTAGAGACTGGCGTGACTTGGGAAGGCAGTTGGTGGCCGGCCAGAGCAGCAAAAAAGAAGCAGGCGGCTGAAGAATTTATAGGAAAGAAGAAGGCACGGTCGACATGGGCTAGCTTAGCTGTACACAAACCCAGGGCTGCGGAAATTTCCCCCCTTAAATTAATGACGATTTTCTGGCCAAAGCCCAACGAAGCCGAGTCCACACATGCTAGCTGGCGGTATACATGTTGCAATACGGTAAAGCGAGCACGAGATACAAGGAGACTCGCAGACAGACGTTAGAGCAAGACACACCAACGGCACAACGTTAGACGAATCATAGCTTACCGGTAAACGCTTCTTTTCGCATATTTCACAAGTTCTCCAAGAATAGGACATTTCGCCTTGAATAACATTAGTCACAGATGTTGTTTACCATGAGTAATCAGGAAATGAATCGTTCTAACAACTACACCTTATTATCATGAATATTCCAGTGTGTACAAGCTGGCACACAGGTGGTACACAGCCTGCAAGTTCCGAAGTCTATTTTGCCAAACAGACTAGCAGTAGATCACAGACGTATGTACACGCTTACCACGGGTTAACCATGGATTCGTCTCTTTTTCAGAAGACTCCTATTTATACAGACCCTACTGCAATGGTGACCTACACGTTCCGGGATGTATTGTTGCAAACAGAACTGCGGCAGAATCACGGAAGTTCTACCACCACACACCAAGAGGTACTAAAAGATTGGTCTTTTTCGCACCAAGATTCACATTTATACCAACTCTGCTCCAAGGGCGCTCCACGAACTGCCCGTTCCAAAGTCTAATGTTGCAAACAGAACTGCGGCAGAAAAACGGAAGTTCTACCACCACACACCAAGAGGTACTAAAAGATTGGTCTTTTTCACACCAAGATTCACATTTATACCAACTCTATTCCAAGGGCGCTCCACGACCTACCCGTTCCAAAGTCTAATGTTGCAAACAGAACTGCAGCAAAATCACAGAAGTTCTAGCACCACACACCAAGAGGTATCAAGAGTTTGGTCTTTTTCACACCAAGATTCACATTTATATCAACTCTACTCCAAGGGCGCTTCATGATCTTCCCGTTCCAAAGTCTAACGTCGCGAACAAGAAGGCAGGTAGATATCCTTGGCTCCACTGGCAACGGGATACCAAAAGAGTCGATGTCTCCTCGCCAAGATTCATATTTATACAAAACTCTACTCCAAGAAAGGTACAGTAGTTCCGCGACCTGCACCTTCCAAAGTCTGGTAGCTGAGTCAGCTCCGTATTCGAAAACTGCAAGCGGTTTCGTTCTCTTGTGCGCTACTCTATGCACGAAGCCCGTTGCATCCATGTATGAGGTGATCTATTGGTAATAGCCTAATCCAAAGTGTATGTATGCTAGACACGCGTGCACACACGAGCGGATATCGGCGCAAGCAAGCAAGCCCTCTTTTAAGCTTCATAAAGATATTAAAAAATTAATTCCTATAAAAAAATGAAACTAAAAAAGTTAAATTATTGGGCAGGAAAAGGGAGGGATATCTCCTCTCTACTGCACGGCCGGGGCGCTCCGGCTGCTGGCTCACGCCCGCCAATACATAAAAAAAAAAAACACGGAGAGAGGAAGAAAACACGACTAGAAAAAAAAAAGGAACGAGTTTAAAGCTCTTGGCGTTGAGCTACAAGAAAGAACTAGGCTTAAAATGTAGCCGAATTTTAAATATCACAAAATCTTGGTCGGCCGCCATTGGAGTCGGAGGGGTTGGGAGTTCCAAGGATTCCCCGACAGCCAGATATTCCAGAGAAGATGTAAAGGTGAGGGTCAACCCTAAAATTTAAATTCTATTCTAATCAACCATTTGGAGTGTGGGCGACCTATCTTGAGTTCGCAGCTGCAGAACGAAGACAGATAATCGATTGTACGTTTTTGGTAGCAGAGTGCCTTGTTGATATCCAAAATGGTTACAAAAACAATGGCGGCCGTCGATTAAAGCCGCTCCCTCCAGGAAGACGTAGCCGCTCATAAAATACCTCCAGGACTCAAGATACGCCGCGCACACAATAGAAGGAAGTTTGGTGGATGTTCCCCAGTGATCTGATCTGAAATTTGATCTGTAAAAATTTTTTTTTTGCATCCTTCCCCTCCCATCCTTTATACAGTATATGCAAATTTTATGGTCTTTAATTGTGCCAAGATATGTCCATTACATTGCGTCTGATTAACTTGAACTTTTTTTTAATGACGTGTGTTGACTCAGTTATATTCTGAACGAGGATTATTCAGCTGCACACAGACAAAATGGAGAAATAATACTTTTCATGAATTAATGAACAGTTTTCACGAATAATTGCCGCTGTGTTGGGCTACGGTGCCTTGAGAAATTGTTTTCTGTGCCTAATATCAACTTAGCATCATGATCCTATAGTTCCGCTTCGTAATTACAGTATCCTGTTCAGCCTCAGAATATTCCAAAAAGGTGGCTGCATTAGTTCTGGCAAAAAACTTGACAAGCAGGCGAGCATTTGTCCCTTGAAATAACATTAGAAAAAACATGACTTTGTAAGGTTGACCCTGACTTTAACTCTAATTTGATCGTCCTGGTTGAACCCGATAAGTTGTCAACACAAACACTGCAAGTGCTCAAAATAACGGCTTTAATTCCGTTTCTATCTTCCAATTTTTTTTTTTTTTTTTTTGGCAGCATAGGCTCGAAATGTGTTGGCAAACTTGTGAGGTTTAGTTAGTAAAAGTTATTAATGTGGAAATGTAGGCAGTGCGATAAACAAAATGCTAAAGAAACGGAAATTTGTGGAATGTTGGCTCCGTTGCGTTCCTTCGATTAAAAAAATGCCACGAGGGGGGGGGGGGCATTGCCCCTGCCCTTTTCAGAAAAAATGCCCTTTTTGTAAAAAAATAATATGCCCTATTTTGGTTTTCTGAACCGATAAATGCTGGTGCTGCAGCCAAAGAAAGGGCCTAGAGGCCTAAAAAGGAAAAAAGAAGGCCAGGGAAGGGCATAAAAAGGTAAAAAAAAAAAGAGAGACAAGCTTAAAAAAGGGTGAAAAAAAAGGTCCCTAGAAAATAATCTCAGCGTGCCCTTTTACAAAAGTTGCCCCTGCCCTCTCGGTAGTTTGTGCACGCTATTGCAAAATGCTATTGATTTA
This sequence comes from Lithobius niger, assembly GCA_023313725.1. Lineage (NCBI taxonomy): Eukaryota > Metazoa > Arthropoda > Chilopoda > Lithobiomorpha > Lithobiidae > Lithobius > Lithobius niger. Next base: position 3,449 of record JAHWFP010165382.1, on the reverse strand, counting down.
CAGGGTGTCTACCGGTCAGGAAAGTCAGGAAATTTGAAAGTAGGTCAAGAACACAGGAAAAAAGTCAGAAAATTGGATGTTAGGTCAGGAATTTTCACCGCTGGTAAGTTGATGACGATATTATATTCTCTTAAACAGGCTAATGTTGGGTAAAATAAATATACTTCGAACTACACTTGGGTAACACGTAGTATCTGTTAATTATCATTCTGCGTTTTTTTTTTTGTTAGGCCTCGTAGGGGAAGTTAGGCCTAGTTGAGCAACCACGTGGTGTTCATCACACACCTTTTACTACATTATGCGTTTAGAAGTGCTCCTCCCATGACAAAATAGTAAATACCAAGACCGATTCATAGCTGAATCTGTAAGCAGAGACGTTTCAATTTTAATATTTTCATATTTTTTTTTACGGATTAGGCCTACTATTTTTGCACACGTACTGCGTGCCGGGAAAAACAGTTTTGCGTGTTTCGTGGTGGGTTTGAGTATAAATCTGGCTTGACATGTGTTTACTTTTGTGGTTTTGGTGGGAAACGGTAGTGTGGGAATGCTGTGCAGAGGCAACACGCTTTTTTTTTAAACCTGATTCCTCCAGAACCCTTAGCTCTCAAAACTCAGAACTATCAAAGTTTTCTCTAAAGAGTCAGTGACTCAGGAAAAAGTCAGAAAAAAAAGTCAGGAATTTTCAACTTGGTTTTTTGGTAGTGGACACCCTGGCACATGTGTTGTTTTTACCTGTTTTTTTTTATTTTTATTTTTTATTTACTAATCTGAGGACAACAGACTTTGATTTTCTATTAGCATTTTTATAAGCATATTTCTATTTAACCTCTTAACCTAAAACTAGGAATTAGTTAAGGTGCTTCTCAACTGTGTTGATTTACACAATACTGTCCTGGGATGCACTGGGATACAAAATATCCTGGAATCGTAATGCCGTGGGATGGGTAATTTAGTACGAATCAGCTAGGCCGGCGGAATTTTATGCCAGGTAACTCTAGTACCAGAAATAAGGGCCTGAAAAGCTGAACGCTACCAGCCAACAAGTAAACGGGAAAGCAACCCGCTCAGCTGAGGTGCAGCAAATAAGCAGCACCTCTGGCACGCATGCATGGCAGGGAAGCACGCTCACGGGCGGCGCTTCAGTCAGCGTCGAAGCGTTGGAACCAGTACAAGAGGGAGTGGGAAATATTCTCAAGAAGCAAATCCGGCTGAGAAACCGTTGCACCACACAGTAGTGGAAGCAGTCAGAGGGCTGTTCGAGTGCAGACAGCTGAAAACAACAAATCCACACAAGTGGAATTGCCACTTTAATGCCACTTGCTAGGGTTGCGGGGAATTTATTGTTAGCTGTAAGGAAGCAATGGTGGTTTCATTTTTCATCTTTTTAAAGTCCACTACTGCTAGCCAGCAACACAGTGTAGGATTCTTCGGAAATCTTGAATTATACAGGATTCCAAGGTTACAGTGGTCCGCTTTGGATGGACCTACGGTTAATTCTACCTCTGCATTACTTCTGGGGCTTTCTAGAGATGTGGTAAATTTCATTCTAATCCGATCTTTCGTTTGGGTTCCACAAACGAAAGATCGGATTGGAATGAAATTTCAACCAAGTACAACCAAGAATTCATAAGATTGGGGAGAAGAATTTGTTATTCTAAAAACTATTGAAATGTGTGGTAATTTTTACTTATTTTTCAGCCCAAATCTAAAGTAAACTAAATTATAACTAAGCTAAACTAAATAATCAAATACAAGGTAGTTTCGTTGAGTTTAGTTTAATTTTAGGTTGAAAACTGAGTTGAAATCACCACATAAAACTCATGGCGCCCTCTATAAACTTAGACGGAACTAATAGGAATGAATCTAAGAAGTTTCAGTTGGGGGCGTCTCAGTCAAAAATTCTCCTCCCCAACCTTATAAATTCTTCGTGCAACCAACCAACTTTTTTCAACTTGGTGTCCCTTAGCTATATCTACGGTACGCTCCCTCGCGATAACTACAAGGTGCTCAGTTATGCTGCGATCATGGCCACTAAACTATTTCTTATGAAACTTGGATGGTGTGATGATGGAAGTGCCGTCCCTCAACGGACAAGAATTGGATGACCTTGTACCATTCTATCAGGGTCATTCTGTACTGCTAACTTCTTACGCTTGCATCACACACCGTGGCAATAAATGGAAAACTTTGGTACGAAAAATGTACCGCCATATTTTGCTAACAGCAATTAACCAATGGGAAGCCAGTAAGCGGCAGTCTTCAGCCAATCACGCTTCCTTAACGCAGACAAAACGATCAAATGATCGATAAAACTCTCGGTGTTGTCCCTCCATGTTGTTAGTTTTTATTTTCGAATCGTCTGGTTTCTTGGTATCCGCCACATAACGCAAGTATGACAGAAATACATTTAGTACGCCTAAACTGATTTCAAAACCAATAAGACGTACCTGATGGCCACGTGTGCCATGGTCCGACTACCAGCAACGTACGGCCAACCTTTGGTGACCATGGTGACAGGACGATCAGCTTGCATCAACTTTCCGCCCAAGCATGTTAGGGCGTGTTCATGCAACAACTCGCCTCTGCTTTCTCACAACAACAATTTAATCGCGATGGTAAAGCTATCGTTGCCATTGCAACAACGCTACCTGGATTAGGTAAATCCGACATCGTTTGAGTAAATGCTTGCAGTCTTACAATCCGTGACAATACGATAAAGAATTCCTCCTGACGAAACCATTTTCCATCTCGCTTCTGAACTCGCGTTATTAAATGTTTCGTAGCGAACCAGTGCAGCTAAAACCGCCGCCATGTTGGAGTTTTACACGATTTCTAGCTTCTAGTTGCGAGAATGCAAAAGCAAGTCGTTGCGTAAACGCGCCCTCAGGCCACATCGCCGCTTTTTCGTCGAAGCATGGCGGTAGAAGCCGCTGCAAGTGACACGACATAGTATTATTGTATATAACTCTATGCTGGAGTCTTAATAGGTTAGCTGCAAGGGGCACTGCAGAAAGGAACAGAAGGGCGTCATACTGAAGCCGATGCTGTGAAGAGTGATTTCTTAGACCTAAAACGCGCGATTTTTTGTTGTTGGAGAAAACAACATTATTTTAAGCCTACTAAATCCGCTCTTCCGTTGTTTTTCCCTCCATTTTTATGTAGTGCACCTTGTAGTTATGCCCTCCAAAACCCATACTGGTGCCAATATGGCGGCAAATGTCACTGCAATTTTAATCTAAGACACAATATTTTCATTAGAAGTAAAACACGTATTTACCTTGGCTGGCGCGCCGAGACTGGTGCTAATGGTTCGTCTTATAACAATCATCAGCTTTCACTGTTGAGTTAGGCTACTTCCGGTAAGTTTATGATGGATCGTAGGTGAAGTAAAACTACTTTACGAGACGGTGTATATTCTCGTTTTAAATGCCACTCGAGCGTAGTTT
>JAHWFP010165381.1:39955-54801 GCA_023313725.1 Lithobius niger | reverse complement strand
AGAACAAACTCATGGTCAGCAAATGGTATGACAATTGAAGAGAAAATATCAGATCATTATTTTACAGCATGTTATCTATCAGAAAATATACAAAAAACGGATAAATTCGTGGAGGATAGAACTGGGGAAGAAAACAACTATTTCAACTCAAAAATAGATGATAAAAAAATTACTAAACAGTTGAATAGAATAGATTGGAATAAATTAGATAACTCAAAATCAGTTGATGAACTATACGAAGAAATTAAACTTAAAATATTAGAAATCTATGAAAAAAACACAAAGAAAATAACTCGTAATAAAAAAAATTCTAAGATAAAAGGTAGGAAGAAATGGATTACACCGAGCACAATTGATTTAATAACTAAGAAAAATAACTTATGGAAAGTAATAAAAATTGAAACGAAAATTGACGAAAAATTACATAAGGAATATAAAGATCTTAAGAAGGAGGTACAGAAAAAAATAATAGAAGATAAGCAAAATTTTTATAAGAATGAGATTGTAAAAGGCGAAAAAAGTAATAAAACACTATGGGATGTTGTGAATGATATAACGGGAAAAAATAATAATAAAATAAACATTGATGAAACAATAAAGATGAATTTTACACAACATGATCAAATTACTACAAGCAATATATTTAATAAACACTTTAATAAACAGGTTGCTGACTTAAGAGAAAAAAATAAACAACAAACAAAATATACAACAAATAGTAAATTCTTTAAAGAATCATATAAAAGAAAAAAAACATTAAATAAAAAAGTAAAGGAAACTATGTTTATTGAAAATCCTACAAAATGGGAAATAGTGAAAATTATAAGAGATTTGAAAGACACAAGATCAGTAGGATATGATGAAATAATAACAAAACATATCAAAACAACAAGTGAAAACTCAGCAAATTTTATCTGTCCATTGATAACAAAAATTATTGAGGAGGAAAAGTGGCCAGATCTTCTAAAAGTACAAATTGTAAGACCACTATACAAAAAAGGATCTAAAACAGAAATCAATAACTATAGACCAATTTCGCTATTATCTGTAATAAATAAAATAATTGAGAAATTTTTTTCGGACAAAATAAAATCTTTTTTGGAAAAATTTAATGTTTTAACAAAAATACAATATGGGTATACAAAAAAGAAGGGAACAAATAAATTGTTAGTAGATATAAATGAAATTATAACGGAGGCATTAAACAATGGAAAATACGTTGGAGCGATACTAATAGATCTACAAAAAGCCTTTGATTCTTTTGACAAAAAAATTTTGCTTGAAAAGTGCGAAAGCTTGGGAATGCGTGGAAAAATTTATCAAATAGTAAAAAGCTATTTAAACAACAGACAATCAATGGTAAAAATAGGAAATAAAATGAGTGATTCTACAGAAGTTTTATATGGAGTACCACAAGGATCAGTGTTGGGACCGCTACTCTTTTTAATTTTTGTAAATGATATTGAATCAGGAATTGAAAAAACTTATATTTACTTATTTGCAGATGACATGATTTTGATTTCTATAAATGAAAGTCATGAAGAAATGTTACAGGACTTACAACATGATTTCGATATATTAAATTGTTGGCTGGTAGAAAACGAAATGTACATAAGTAAAGAAAAAACTGTTTATTTGGAAATCACAGTACCAAAAATGAAATTAACGGAAAAATCAAAAATAATGCTGCACAGTGAAGATTGTGATTTTTTAAGGAATAATAATGGAACAGCAAATTGTATACAAAAATGTCAAGCATTGGAGTCAGTTGAACAAACAAAATACTTGGGAGTGTTAATTGATAAACATTGGAACTTTAAATCACACATAAAAAAATTAATCAATAAACTCAGATCTATGTTGACAAAGATATTTCAGATCAGAAATATATTGAACAGAAAAAATAAAAAAATAATTTATTATGCATGGATTGAGAGTTTACTAAGATATGGAATTGAAGTCTATGGGTTTGCATCTGAGTATGTAATTAATAAATTGCAAAGTCTACAAAATAAAATTGTTAAAATGTTTTTTGGTAACAATGATACAAAAACAAGTGAAATTTTTAAAACAAATGAAATATTGACAATAAGGCAACTAAGAAATAATATAATTATAATAAATAATTATTTTGTTAATAATTTTAAGAATAGAAATTTTGAAAAACAAGCTTGGTTAAGGAACAATGCAAACAGATACCAAATACCGCGTTGGAATAATACATATGGAACTAGAAATAAAAAATATTATATTCCTCAGGTCTTCAATGAATTGGATGAAAAATTATTACAATATGATTGCATTCAAGTTTAAATTAAAACCACATTTACAGAAATTTTTAACAACATGAAATAAAATATGGCTTAATTATCTATTAAATGTAATAATAAATGGATTTAGTATTATTAATTTTGTAAATATGATGTAACTATGTATATATGCATGTAATTATTTATTGAAAGATGTATGTGTATGTATTATTGCACTCACACAAGTTCTTTGAACTTCGAGTTGTTTAAATGCAATAAAATTATTATTATTATTATTATTATTATTATTATTATTATTATTATTATTATTATTATGCGCCGCTAGGTGCCGGGCATTTGCCCCCGTGCACTGCTCTGCCAACGTTTTCGAACTACTGTAGAGTTTCTGGACCCATCCGATGGATTTAGGACAACCAAATGATTCACGAATACACACACAACAACTAGAGACCATCTGTAAGTTTTTGCATGCAATTTCGCGCCAATACGATCGATTTCCACCGGGCGTTTGGTCAGCTCGTGAGCAATCGAGACTGATCTACGGAAGCTACAGTGCAACATCCTCAAAATTTCCATAATGAGTATGGTCTGCTCACAAGCAATCTAGATTGATCTACGGTAGCTACAGTTTGACATCCTCAAAATAGCACGCTGTGGTGAGTGTGAAAACAAAATAAATGTAAACGAAGATGATCTCTTTACCTGCGTGTTGTGTAAAGCAAAATACACTATGAAAAAAATGCTCCGGACTAGCAACTTCCACAATTACGTGTATGAGTGAAAAAAAAAGCCTACAACAAGAAAAATTCCAATACTGACAAAGAAAAAGATGAAGACGAAGTCACTATAACGACAGAATCACAAGTGGCACCCCACGTACTGGAAAAAAAATAAACGACATCCTTGAAGCAAATGAAAAAATTCTTCACCAACTTGAAGTGCAAGCAAGGACCAATGATAAAATGAAAAAAGACTACGGAGAACTTAAAAAAAAACCAATGACAATCTAAACATAAGCATAGAGAAATTAAAAGAAGTCGCCAAAACGAATAATCAGATTCGCAAAAGTATTGAGTTTGTTAACAAAAAATACGACTAATTTCAAATGGAAATGGGAGACATCAAAACCGTAAATAATCAACTTAAAAGAAGAATTGAACAATTAGAAAGAAAACGGGGAACTAAAGATGTTAATACAAACACAACGCCAAGTCAACATGAATTAGCAACCCTAGAATTAACTTTGAATGGTATCAAACTAAATCAAGAAGAAAGCAAACAATACAGTAAGAATAAAAACGTAGAAATTTTCGGGGTTGAAACCGAGCAAAATGAAGACCTTCGCGACACGATTTACCGAATTGCAGATGCGCTTGACATTACCGAATTCAGCGATACTTGGGTTGACAAGGCCCTTCGTTTGCCACATAGAAATAAAAATCTAACGCCCTCTATTCTCATCCAGTTTAGGAATAGAGTGAACAGAGATTGTTGGCTCGATCACACAAAAAAAATCATAAAAGATGATTCGTTTGCAAACGGGAACATGAGCAAAATCTTTGTCAATGAACACCTTACTCCTTTCTATAAAACACTTCTGTGGAAAACCAAACAAGAGCTATAATCCTCCCACAAATTCATTTGGTTTAAAGACGGTAAAATCAATGTAAAAGAGGAAGGAAAAATAGGCAAGTGTTTGTCATCAAAAGTGAAGGCGATCTGGAAAATCTATGCGACAAATACCGACAAAAAGTACAAACCCAATAGCCACCACCCACTCCAACAACAAATCAAGTAAATGAGACAAACTCAACAGCAAATCAAATAAATGTGCCAACGGCAACAAACACAAATGGATGAGGACGTGCAGTGCATCAATGATGTGTGTGACAATTTCAAAGAAGTCAAAAGATCATTCGTGTACAATAATGCTACATATTTAAAATGCTTACATACTAACATTAGGAGTTGCAAGCTAAACTGGGATTCCTCGTTAACAGGGTTCGAAACGGCTGAAATTGCATGGGATTTCGTTGTATTTACAGAAATTAATATCAGAGAGTGCATAATTATAAGTGCATAATTATACCTTAACCAACTATACTAGATTTTATAATTGCAGGGAAACCCTAAAAGGGGGAGGCATTCTTATGTTCATTAGAGACCTTAAAGTAAAAAATATTACCTGCGTAAATATCTAAATTGACGATAACGATGCCATCGACTGTTGTTTTACAATTGGCAGCCATAATTTCGAGCTTATTGCACTATATAAAAAACCAGCAGCTAGAAGAGGGAAGTTTATCAAAAACCTTAAACTATTACTTTTAACTAAAGATAAAAACACTAAATTGATCCTGTTAGAGGACTTTAACCTAAATGTATTGGGTGGGGCACAAGACCCATCCTAAAAGTACGGCATTGAAAGGTTCGAAAACCGTATGGCCATGCTTGGGTTCACTCAACATATTAACTCACCTACCAGGGAAGAACTTAGGAATAATAAGATTGTTAAGTCCTGTATTGATCTAATTTATAGTAAAACAAATTATTGGCATAGCTGCTCCTCTGTGGTTAAAATCCAACTTGCTGACCATTACTTTACAACTTTATGCCTGAGTAATGTTTCTGAAATTGAGGACAAAAACCAAGGCAAACCAGCATACCATAATGAAAAAAGATACTTCCATAAAGGAATTGTTAGATACCTTAAAAATCAAAACTGAGCTTTCCTGAACAAATTTTCTGATCGAAATGATATCTACGAAGCAATTGAAAATACAGTCACCAAAATCTATAACAAAGTCAAGAAGTTATCACCCACAGAGAACAAAGCTAACCCTAAAGCCCCAACCACTTCCACCAAATATAATTTCAAAACTGAATGGATGAATAATGAACTTCTGAAAAAAGTTTTAAAAAATAAATAAACTCTGGGCAAACATTTCGAAAACCTCTCATCCTACTGTTGCCCTCATTGAAAAATACGAAAACCTGAAAAGCACAGTCAGTAAGGAAATTAAAGAACTAAATAAAAATATTACCAAGCATTTTCCGAAAAAATAGGAACAATGGGGCTAAAATTTGGAAAAAAATTAACTTGCTTTGTAGAAAATCTAAAAAACAAAAACAAAGCCTAGATGAAACAATAACGAAGGCATTAACAAACTGTGATGCAACCTCCATCCGTTGCAACTTCAACAACATTTTCATGCAGGAAGTGCCAAACCTAAAAAAAAACAGAAAGCAGCTTCTTACGAATAGGCATAAATATGGTTCCAACAAAACTCAAAAAAGATTAGGCCCCGGTACTGCCAGCAACTCAATTCAGATTATCAAACCAATTTTTTTCGAAGTCATGTCGATTATTAACCAAGTTAAAATTAAAAACTCTTGTGGCTATGATGGATTTCTTTTAGATAACTTTGTAAAATCAAAGGAACTTTGTAAAATCAATGGAACAGCTCTTTCTTGGTTACCCTTATCGCTGCAATTATCGAAACTGAAATTTGGCCTACAAACCTAAAAAAAAAACAAATTATTAGACCGATTTATAAAAAAAGGTGACAAAAACCAATATTGCAATTATAGACCTATTGCTCTACTCCCTGTCCTGGATAAAATATTCGAAAATTTTTTGGCAAATAAATTACAAACTTTCCTTGCAAAATACCACATTATAAATGCTAGTCAATATGGCTTCCAACAGAACCCCAGCAAAAATTTTCCAAGGTTAAACCACTGTTAAACCAATAGTAAATTGGGACCAACCATTGTTATCCAAGGATTGAACCATGCTAAAAGTCTCCTGTTACAATGGTAACTAGTGACCATGGTTTTAAACGAGGTTTAACCAGGTGTAAATTGGGACCAACCATGGTTAACCATGATCAATTTTTGCTGGGCAAAACAGGTACTACTTATGCTTTAAACTTTATAAATAATAAAATTACACATGCTCTGAATGAAAGCAAGCATATTGGAGCTATTGCAATCGACCTAAAAAAAAGCTTTCAATACGCTCGATAAAGATTTCCTACTAAAAAAATTATTTGATGCTGGCATCAGGGTTAAGTTCTTGGGAATTCTCCAAAATTATCTGTCTGAACGGAATAGCAGTGTTAAAATGTGATGGCCTTAGTAATTGGCAACCAATAGCTTTCAGGGTTCCACAAGGTTCAGTTCTGAGACCTATCTTATTTCTTATCTACAATATGATATTACAACAGTTAACAAAATTATCTTTTTGACGCATTATGCTGACGACATCTTCCTCATGTCCATTCACTCTAAACAAGATGTAATGCTAAACAAATTTCAAAAGGTCTTTGACAAAATAAATAGTTACCTATTGGACAATGAACTATACACTAGCGCTGAAAAAACTACCTTCATTCATATTACAACGTCTTACACGGTAAATTGTAATTGCTCGATCATCCTTCATATGGAGGACTGTGACCGAAAAGCACCATGCAACTGTCCACTACAGGTCACAGATCTAAAATATCTAGGAGTCGTTATTGACGAAAATTGAAATTCCACATACATATTGATAGTATTGTTCGTAAATTAAGAGGAATTATTCCTAGTTTGTATTCAGCACGCGAAGCTTTGACAAAAAGAGCAAAATTATCCTCTTTGCAGTGTGGGTCCTTTCAATAGTCAGATACGCGGGTACTATTTTCGGCACAACCTCAGACTGGCACATTGACCGACTGACTACACAGAATTCTAAATAAAGCTGCAAAAAACACTTTTTGGTGCGAATAATAACAAAACCACTAAAGAAATTTTCTTTGAAAATAAACTACTATCCTTCAGAAACCTTTTTTTATTAACAATTGCCTCAAATTTCTTTTTTTGACCAAACCTACCAAATTAAAATCAACAGACCCTGTCGAAACAAAACTGCCCGGAGAAATTGATACGGGAAAAGAAATCTTTTTTACAGTATTCCGGCAACCCTAAACAAAATACCAGGAAGCACCAGAGACCAAATTTAGGGCAAGAACATTAAAAAAATCATTAGGACTTGGTTATTGCACTCAGCTTAACCCCCACCCCACCCCCCTAAAAAATATGCAGCAAGAAAATATATATGTAGTTTAACCCATGATAATTAAGACATGCCCAAAAATTGTTGTGTATTAACATTAGACCTACTATAAAAAAAATAGTGTATGAAAACTAAATTATTACTGTGTAACATCAGTGCACACACAAGCAGTATTGCTTCGTGCTTGGTCGAATGTTCCAAATATTGTACATCCAAACTGAATAAATTATTATTATTATTAACCAATAAAAATCATTATTATAGCAAAAAAAATTGTTATTATTATTATCCCAACCTGTAATGGGAAAATCCATCATGAAATAAAATGCTCTGGTCTCTCGGAAGCTACTACTGCCGGAATGGGAGAAAAGAAGAAAAAGCCTGGATCTACAGACGATGCAGAACGTCAAAAAACGCCAAGAAGAAAATTTCTGCAAATGAAGATGGTTCAGATGACGAATTAGGACAATTCCCCCCCCCCCTCCTCAAAAGAAGAATTTGACCGATTTGAAAAAAAGATTCATTATCTTAGGATTTCCAACGACAAAATTCTTAAAATGCTAGAAGAACAAAAGCATAAATACATCATATTGGAAAAGGAAAATAAAGACTTCATAAAGAATAACGGACTAATGAATACAAAATTAAAGAATATCGATGTCATGTTAAAGAAGATGTCTGACTCAAATGAGGAAATTTTAAAAAATGTCGACTTTGTGAATAAGAAATACGACGAAATAAAAATTGAATTAAAAATGATGATGGAATTAAACAAACAACTGAGAACAAGAATTGAAAAGTTGGAAACAACGCATAACCAGGCTGTGGATTGCGCCAGTGACAGTAACACTGAAAACTCTCCACAGGACATGTATGATCTCCAAAAAACAGTAAAATCACTGAAACAAACACAAGAAGAAAATAGCCAATACAACAGAAATAGAAATATTGAGATAACTGGAGTGGAGACGGAACCGAAAGAAGACTTGCGTGACACTATTTTTAGAATTGCAGATGCGATTGGTTTAAGAGACTTTAACAACGACTGGATTGATAAAGCCCATCGCCTTCCTAAGGAAAACAATAAAACCCCAACAATATTGATACGGTTCAAAAATCGAGTTGAACGAGACATCTGGGTGAACAACAAAAATAAAAAGCACTTGTGCAACAATGATATTTTTGGAAATAATAATACAGATAGAGTATTTATAAATGAGCACCTAACCCCATATATTACAAGACCCTTTTATGGAAAGCAAAGCAAGAACTTAAAAAAACCCATAAATCCATCTGGTTTAAAGACGGAAAAGTTCAGGTAGAACAAGAAGGGACGGATCAGAAAACAAAAACAATTAAAAACGAAGAAGACCTCATCGCAATCGTAAACGGTATGGCAGGAAGGAAGAATAATGAACAAGAAAACCTAACAGAGCCAATACTGCAGGAATCTTGAGTCGCTCCATTCATAGACAACAAACAATTACTACCTGACAACTTTGTCAATGAAATTTGCGGAAATTTTGATGACCTTGAATTAAAACTAAACCATGCTGCAATAAACGACACTAAGTGCATACACACAAATTTACGTAGCTGTAGACTAAACTGGGACTCGTGATTAGCAGAATTTTACACGGTAAATATCAAATGGGATATCATTGCTTTAACAAAAGTAAACGTCACCGAAGAGAAATGTGCTGTATATAACATCCAAGGATACACACAATTTGCTAACTACAGAATTAATCAAAGAGGAGGAAGAATCCTCCTCTTTTTTAATGAAGATACAATACGTAATGTGATTTGTAAAAAGATAAAATTTGATAATAATTAAGTTATATCTAGTGTTTTCGTCTTTAACAAAAATGTGTTTGAAGTAATCACCATTTACAAAACACCGTCGTCCAGCAGGCAATATTTTATAAAAGAACTTAAAGACTATATTAAAAATATCACAAAAAACACCAGTATTCTCCTTCTTAGAGATTTTATTTTTAACATTTTGGAAGGCCACCAAGATTCTAATGAAAAATATGACACTGAAAGATTCGAGAATTGTATGGCTGCATTGGGATTCAATACTCATATTACCTCACCAACAAGGGAGGAAAATAAAGAAAACAAACTAGTTAAATCTTGCAGACCTAATTTATAGCAAAGTGAATATTTATCAATGTATCTTCTTTGTAATTAAAATTAAAATGGCTGATCATTATTTTATAGCAATCCAGCTGTGGAATGATTATGATTCCAAAAACGAACAGGAAGCTAACAAAATTACATACAACAGCTGAACCATAAAGGTATTAACTTACAATTAAAAAATTACAACTGGTGCTACTTGCAGTCATTTAAAAACCCAAATGAGATATATAAGGAAATTGAAAAAATTGTAAAAAATATTTATAATAGTAATACAATTTTGAAACTAAATATAAATAGGAAAAATACAACAAATCATAGACAAGAATGGATGAATCAGGAACTACTAGAACTAATTAATAAAAAAATAAACTATGGAATATGATTTCAAAATTAAATATAACTAGTACAATACTGATGGATGAATATAAGACCCTAAAAAAAACGTTGCAATACAAATAAAAACTACTAAAATGGGCTTTTATGCATCCTTTTTTGAAATGCATAAATCTGATAGTAAAAAAGTATGGGACAAAATACACACAATTTGTGGTAATAAAAAAAAATCTAGACGACCAAATAAAGAAAAATTTTCCTGAAATTGATGAACAAACACTCTGTAATAATTTTTCAAAATATTTTAATCAAGAAGTACCAACTCTCAAACAGAAAACGGAGTCACAGGGGCGTGAAACTTACAGTTACAAATATGACAGTAAAATTAGAAGTAAAAAACTAGCATCAACTCAATCCACATCTCAAAATCGACTAAAAATGAAATTATTTCAATTATGATGAACTTTAAAATGAAGAAATAATGTGGACATGATGGTTTTCTCCTAGAGTTTTTTGTTAACAATAAAGAACAAACTGCAAACTTTATGAAAATCCTTATCGATGCTATTATTGACACTGAACTGTGGCCCGATAACCTTAAAAAACAAATAATAAGACCAGTTTACAAAAAAAATGAAAAAAATCAATATGGCAATTATCGTCCAATTGCTTTACTGCCAATTCTTAACAAAATAATTGAAAAATACTCCGCAAACTGCATTTATAAATTTTTAAATAAATTTCATCTACTTAATAAACATCAATATGAATTTAGACAGGGAATTGGAACTTTGAATGGACTTAGTCTTATTAACAATAAAATTTTGAATGCATTAAATAAAAGTAAACACATTGGTGTAATTGCTATAGACTTTAAAAAAAGCATTTAAAACTATAGATAATAAAATACTTCATAATAAACTACATGATATTGGTATTCGTGGAAAATTACTTCACATTCTTGATAGTTATATGAATAACTGACAGAGCTGTGTTGGAATTGCAGATAAACAAAGTGAATGGATGAATATCCGATACGGAGTACCGCAAGGTTCAATCTCTATCAGGTTCATCAGGTTTATCAAGTTCATTATTTACATCAATGATATTATTGAAGGAAAACTTCAAGGCCAAATTATTTTGTATGAGATGATATTCTTTTAGTATCTATAGGGAAAAACTAAGAAATCATGGTTCGAAATCTACAAACAGATTTTAATAGTATAAATCAGTATTTATATACTAATGAATTATACATTAATAATGATTAAACTAATTTCATGCATATAGCTACTTCACATACTGGAAAAAAATGTGTCATACGCTCACACTGTGAAAACTGTAAAAATAATGATACATGTACCAAATGCCCTGTAATTAAACAAGTTGCTTCATTAGGTTATCTGGGAATTGAAATCAATGAAAATTGGAAATTTTATACATATAATGAAAATTTTTTTTTAAATTAGCAAAATTATACCAACCCTGTATATGGTCAACAGCACGTTTGTAACCAAAATTAAGAAAACACTGTATGAGTCATGAGTGCTTTCACAGGTCAGATATGCTTGTACCATTTATGGGACGACAACAAACAGTCCACAAAGGATATAATTAAGAATTACAAGATTTTAAACTTTTCAAATATGTATAAGCTCACTGTCATTACTAATAATTACTTTGACAATACATATCAAACTAAAATAAGAAGACAAGGGAGAAAAAATTCGCCTTGGCTCCAGGTGCCTAATTGGAGAAATGCATTTGGTAAAAGATGCCTTGAAATTATTATTCCATCCATATTAAATGATATTCCATCCGATATAAGAACGATTTTAACTAGAAATAATATTAAAAAAACATATCAGGGATTGGTTAACGAATCAGAATTGACAATTGTTCTATTCAATGTGGTGAGAGTAGATATGCTTGTTAGCCCTTGTAATATATGAATATGTATAATTATATGCAATGTAATGTAACACTTTCATCATTCAAAGTTAATATTTGTGTAGCCTAATAGTGTATAAATCATGTTGTATTGCTGCTCACACAAGCTCTTGAAGCTTCGAGCACTGTCTTTGGCAATAAGTTATGTTATTATTATTAATTCTGTGTCTGTAGACATGAAGCAAGAGGGGGAGGAATTTTAGCATTCCTGAGAAATAATAAAATAAGAAATTGTTCATGCCAAAAAATCAAAATAGATACAAATGATGCATAATCCATAAACTTTAAACATAATGATCAGAATTACAAACTAATAGTAGTTTATAGGAAACCATCATCTAGTCGAATTTTGTTCTGTAAACACTTAAAAGTGAAAAGTGCTACTTAAACAAATGGATACAGACAAAGAGGTAAACATTGTCATCTGTGGAGATTTGAATCTGAATTTACTAAAAGAAACTCAAGATATTTCGGAAAAGCACGATATTGAGAAGTTTGAGAATTTGAAGGCATCAATGGGTTACAATCTAAAATTAAATTCTGCAACTAGGGAAGAAATAAGACTAGGAAGAATTGTAAAATCCTGTCTTGATCCATTTTTCACAAAATTCCAATCAGATAATAGTAAAGGCTTTGTAGTTAAAACAAAAATAGCAGACCATTATTTCACCAGTTTAGAAACATGGAATGACAGGGACCTTAAACTGCCTGAAGCAGATACAGAATTAACTTACAAATTAAATAATAAGAATATTATCAAACAACTTGCAAGTGTAGACTGGAATTACCTAAGATAGTTCAAAGACCCTAATCAAATCTACAAAGAAACAGAATTAAGAATAAATCAGATTTACAGTAGTAACAAGTCTTATATAGAAAGAAACAAGCGAAAAACACTAAAAAAAAATGACTGGATGGATAACAATTTATTAAATAATATTAACAGGAAGAATTCACTTTGGACTAAAATTAGCAAGTATAAATATCCATCTGATAAGTTAATAAAGGAATATAATGCTTTGAAAAAGAGTACATGAAGATATACTCAAGGCAAAAGAGAACCATTATAAAACTTATTTTCAAGAAAATGCTAAATACAGTAAAAAAATATGGAATAAATTAAACTATATTGTTGGGAAAAAGATAAATAAGGGAAATCTTGATAACCATTTCAAAGAGACTTTCATTACAATACCAATTAAAGAAACTTGTGATAATATTGCCAAACATTTCGTGGAACAAGTCCCTAAACTTAAAAATCAAGCTTCACACAAGAAAAATATAGGGAATAGGATCTCTTCTAAACAATCATTTATAAATAAACCTATGATTATAACTGAACCAACGATGTATGATCTCATTAAAATAATTGATGAACTAAAAATAAAATTTTCTACAGGACATGATGGTTATTACATCGATCACTTCATCAAAACCAAAGAAAATACAGCATTCCTTATGAAGATTTTAATCACATCAGTAATTGACACAGAAATATGGCCAGACAAACTAAAAATGCAGATAATAAGACTTATATATAAAAAGGAAAATAAACTAGATTTTGATAACTACCGACCAATTTCTCTCCTGCCAGTATTAAACAAAATTGTGGAAAAATATTTTGCTACATGCATTGAAAACTTCCTGTATAAATTTAATATTTTTAGCAACATACAATTTGCCTATCAAAAAAAACAAAAGCACTGTTGCAGCATTAACTGTAATAAACAATAATATTACAAGAGCCCTCAATGAAGGTAAATTTGTTGGAGCAATTCTGATCGATCTAAAAAAGGCATTTGACACCTTAGATAAAAACATTTTATTAGAAAAATTATACAAGATCGGCTTAAGAGGAAAAATACGAAAAATACTGATTAGCTACGTAAGTAATAGGAAATGTAGTGTAAAAATTGGGGATGTCTGTAGTCAATGGATGGATGGATGTTGAATTTGGAGTGCCGCAAGGTTCCATTTTAGGGCTTTTATTGTTTATACTGTATCTAAGTGATTTAGATTCATTAACCTGGAATACATATTTAACTCTGTATGCTGATGACATCTTTATGTTATCTATTAATACAAAAGAAACTGATATGATTAAAATTTTGCAGGAAGACTTCGATAAAATAAATCACTATTTTGTCAATAATGAATTATACATAAGCGAAAATAAAACTTGCTTCATTCAAATTTCGACATCACATTTGAAAATTAGTAATAACACAATTAAACTTCACAGTACTAAATGCGAAATTAAAAATAGACTATACTGTAACTGTTCTGTTATAAACAATGTTACGAAGACATGATACCTAGGCATTGAAATCGACAAAAATTGGAAATTTTACGATCGTGTAGAACATTTAATCAGAAAAGTACGACAAACTATACCAATGCTATATAAAGTTAAACATTTAATCAGTAATAAAACTAAGGAAATTTTATTTGAAGCTTGGATTTTATCACAAATTAGATATGCTAGTAACATCTATGGGTCAACTTCTAATGAACTGATTTTAAGATTACAGAAAGTACTCAATAAAGCAGTAAAAGTCCTTTTTAGCAAATCGGAAAACAAAAAAACAAGAGATATTATGAAAGAAACCAATATTTTGAATTTTAAGCAAATCTTTGAATATGGAATTATAACGCAAAATTATTTTAAAAACGAATTCAAAATACCTATTAACAGAAATGTAAGAAGAAATAATAAGTGGCTTAAAGTCCCATTATGGACAAACTCATATGGTAAAAGAAACCTTCAATTTTTAATACCAAACATTTTTAACAGAATACCTGAAAATCTACGACAAATTAACTGCAAATATACCATGAAAAAAGATTTTTAAAAATGTCTGTTGTCAGAGAAATAAATACGATTAATTTTGAAATGTGATTTGTAAATAAGGCTGTGTATGTGATGACTAACAATTGTAAATATTCTGTACATAACAAATCTTACTAACCAATTTATGCAATTTAAACTGTTTTATTGATTTTGTAATAATATACAATGTATCTGGCACATACAAACCCTTGAGTTTCGTGCAGTAAGTATAATAAAGATTATTATTATTATTATT
>JAHWFP010165381.1:23231-39855 GCA_023313725.1 Lithobius niger | reverse complement strand
TTATTATTATTATTACCATTGTTGAAAAATTTGTCTCGTCAGCTTTCATCTAAGCCTAGTCATATTCGTCTATCTTAATTAGAACGGCTATTGCAGCAGTTTAAAGATGGAATTTGTGGTAAAACGACGCAAAAATCATACTGCTACAATGTACACAAACTGCCGTAGCTTAGCTTCTCATTTCAATAAATCGTTTTAATTACCCTTGTTGAAAAGCATAAATCTTCACCTTTGATTTAAGACCAATTATGTCAGTGGAACTTAATTAGAATTAATATTGCAGCTGTTTAAAGTAAGGAATTATAAATATACATATGCCCTGTTGTATGTATAGCATACACAAACAGCGTAATTGACGAATTTGGGTTAGAAGGGTTAATTTTACGAAAAATATGAATAGAACCTTTTTTGAAGGAAATTTAATTTTAAACAAAATTGATAATTGGTTTAGTTTCAATCGGATGAACGGTTTAGACTCTAGAAGGAAAAAATACTGTTTTTTGGTCACCATTTTTGGACGCCATCTTGAATTCCGGGTTTTGGAGGCGAAACTCGACTTAGCTTGTTGACTTATGACGGGGTTTTTGTAAGCTGTAAGTCATATTACAAACAAAAGCGTCAAGTGTGCCATAAAAAAAGGGTTATATAATGGTTAAACTAATTCGTAATAAACTAATATCAAACAAAAACCAAATAAAGGTAAAGGGACCCATCAAGTTTTGGCCATAGAAAGTAGTAATATCAGAGCAAAATGGCTGCCACCAAGTTTGTGGTCCGAACCGTGATCACTCAAGTTAACTGACAGCACCGAGGTGTCAGTTAAGATTGAGTGATCAGGGTTGGAACGGAAAACTTGGTGGCAGCCATTTTGGCTCTGATATAACTACGTTCTATGGCCAAAACTTCATGGGTCCCTTTGCCCTTATGGGGTTTTTGGATGATATCACCCCTTTTGGGCGTTTTATGGTTTTGTTTTAGTGTAAGTATTGATTGTGAGCTCCTTATGAAATTGTAATTGTAAATCGTTTCTTGAACAGCTTGAACGAAAATCGCTACTTTTGTATAATTAATGATCGCTGATATTGTTGGCTCACCAGCATTGTTAACATTTCTTTATTGTTCATTCTATGCCTTGCGGCTGGCTTTTGCTGATTGGCATTGTTCCCTAATTACAATGTTTAACCAATCTAAAACAATAAAAATGATCGTTGAGGGTCCCGTAATTCCGGAATGGCTTGGCCAATTAAAGAAGTGGTGTCTTTGAGGATGAAAGACAATGAAATTTCTGGCTTAAATCATGTTTCAGATTTTAAGTAGGTACAGTAGTAGTACAATTGTTACAGTCTGGTTTATCACGTGTACGTTATATCCATTGTCCACCTAATTTTGTTTGCGAAAAAACGCAACATTAGAAATACGTATTTCTGTTCAGTTTCCGCCTAAGCTCTGTCTCATGTTTATTATTTGATGGCAACACACTAGCGTGAATTTAGATTTAGCATGTGTCAGCTCAATGGGCAATTGATTCTGCACTGTTGCAGGCAGACGGAGTATCATGGCAAACAATCACGGAAACAATTCAACTGGCTTCCCGAAGCCCTCATTGAAGACGTAAATCATTCAGTCATGTCGGCCACCCAAAGGCCTCAAAATTAACGACTATGCACCCTATGGTTTAAAACTGAGAGATTTAAATGAAACCCAAGACCATTTCATTTTGATTCTCAACGACTAGTTAAAACCTTTCTCTAGCCGCCAATGCTAATTCAAAGAAGATACCACGATAATGTTACCACGAGTGAGCAACGTTTAGGCTATTACCCAGTTTGCGAGTGCTGAGAGATAACAATGTCGAGACGCGCAGTGTGTAATGTAATGTAAGGTGTTCATGGATTTAAAAAGTACAAAAGCCTGATGAAAAAGAACGAATGGACAGGAAGATGTAAAGCAACGAAACTTTCAAGGTTTTTTTTTTTGTAACAAAAATAATAGCTTTAGATGAGAACTTCTTGTCATTTCTTACATGATCGCTCATTGGCCGTATTGTAGTAGCAAAATTACGAGATAGATTTTTTTTTATATAACTTGCAATATGTATACTTTTCAGTACACCACGTATTCAGAACTTTTAGTACTTTCCAACTGCGTACGGCAATAGCACATTTCTATCCGTCTCTAGTATTTTTGTACCAAACAACACGTCGAATTACTGATGCAGTGTTAGTTCATCCTTGATTTCACTATTGTTCCTTGGTTTCATGTTTGATTTGTTTATATAAATAAACAAATCAAACACGAAACCAAGGAACAATAGTGAAAAACAAAGATGAACTAACACTGCATCAGTAATTAGTATACAGCATGACACATTTATGGTGTATACTCATTGCAAATGATCGCTGAACCTAAGCGTGTTATCACAGATTTTATAACAATACAGCATCGGAAAGTGCGTTTGTGAGGTTTTTAGCTGCACAGGGTTGAGAGTAAATTTATAATGCGAACAAAGCAACAGTCTTTGATGAGATTATCGCTTCACTCATAATGGCTGACGTTTACTCAATTGTGCAGCGAGTTTGCAGCACAGGGGCTCGGCACACAAAACAAGTTGCACCAGGACAACTAATTTTGACCAGAAAAAAAATATTTAAAAAATATTTAAAAACCACCACCACCATCACACCCAATACTAACAAGGGGGAAAACTAGCCTGCGAAAACGAACATCATGATTTTCAAGTTTAAACACCACCAGCTACGCTATTTTTTGTTCGATTACTTTCGTTCCAGGCTTCCTACAAACTGCAACTCTTTCTAATTCCAGCAGTACCGACAATTCATCACTTCGTCATTTTTGTCACAACAACACAAGCTCCTAAACACCGGCGTGTAGCCAAAATACCCCTGAACCAATTTTACGGGTGCTGTTCAAATTCTCGATTTTATCAAAACGAACCACAATTTCGTTGTGACTTTATTTTCCGACTTTAACGTACTATACCTCGTTGGAATCCTAAGATCTTTAGCTTTCCAACCGTTCTATCCGTTTTATCCTAAACATACAAACAAGAGTAGTAACCCACTCAAATCATTCAAAGGACATCGAAAGGCGCACAATACAACACCTTCTCATTTCGCTATCATTGTTATCCCAATATGCTTGGCGCGCATCATACTGTTTAGTCACGGGCTCATGAAGTTGCCTTGCGCAGGCTGGTTATCTACAAATTCCAACAAACAAACAAACAAACAAAGTAGTGATATCAGAGCCAAAAAAGCTGCCACCAAGTTATTACATTAGCTGCCAAGCTAATCCCACCGACTATTACCTCCCACGTTCGTTAAATCAAAAACCTGACCATTGCTACCGATAGTAGCAATGGTCAAGTTTTTGATTTAACCTTTGATCTAATACTCGGGGGGGGGTTAGCTTGGCAATTGATGTAGTAACTTGGTGGCAGCCTTTTTGGCCCTGATATCACTACTTTGATTGACTGAAACTTAACGGGTTCTTTCACCTTTGTGGGTTTTGTTTTAGATAATGTTTAACACTAGAAGGACACTTTTCACGAATGTCATTGTTGTAACTTCATCGCTTGACAAAATCGATAACGTGAACAAAAAATGTGGTGAAAAAGACAAAACAATGAAGGGAGTTGCCTAAATTCAACAAACCCATAAAAGAAACTACTATGGTACCTTAGTTTCTTGAGACATTCAAATAACTTTCAAAGGCGCTGAACCTGGTTAGCATCTACATATTAAGCTATTAATAAACAAAATCGGAACGTTAAATGTTTAGAGTAATGGTCTAAAAGTCAAAACCTGGAAGGAACACGGACAAGCTTTGACAATCAGGGTCTAGGTGTAAAATTATGTAAGAGGCTGGTAAGATTTAGACCCTTACTACCCGGTGATTAGCTAATTTCTAGTATATTCGGACAGAACGTGTGTATGAACAGTGGTCGCAGGTTTGTTCTTAGAATATTGTTATGGAACTTTAAGACACAATTTTCTTGCGAAGTTTGGCATTTTGTCTTTTGATGCTTTAAAATTTTTTGTTATATTTTGTAGATTTACGGTGGAGTATAACCAATAATGCTCTCTGCTGTGAATATGCTACCATGTTACTAAATCGAAAAATAATTAGGAAACGTATACCATACTACAGCTGGATCATCACATGGGTCTTTGTAGGAGGATTTACAGTTTTTTGTCAAAATGTATTTATTGCTGGTCACCAGGTAGTAAGGGTCTAATGCTTATCAACTTCTTACAAAATTTTACGCCTAGACCCTGACTGCCAAAGCTTGTCCATATTCCTTCTAGGTTTTGACTTTTAGACACTTACTCTAAACATATAACGTTCCGTTTTCGTTTATTAATTCGTGTTACTTTTAGAATTGCAGCTAAACTGTAAAACAGTGCAGTTCACGGTCAAAGTTGAGAGTTTAGCGCAGAGACTTTAGGCTGACCCTTACTAACACTGGATCGGCAATGTTAATAAAAGACAAAAAACCTTTAATCTAAGAAACAAATACTTTAATCTTCAGTCGACGTCTTGTAACTGGCGTTTGCTAATTGGCATTTTTGCATAATAACAACGTTTAAAACAATGTAAAACAATCAATCTGGTCGTTTAGAGCTCCGTAACCCCTGAACCACTTGACCAATTAGAAAAGGCCTTATGGAAAGGGCACATCTACAAATCAATACTTGTAAAATGAGATAAGAACCTGCTTTATAGGACAAATGGTTTGACCTGTAGAGAGGACAGATGAAAGGTACATCCCCAAAACAAGACCAAGAACAAGAACAAGAAGTTGTCTATTTGGCCCCTCTTTGTATCTCGGGTTTGGCTCGACCGAATTTCACCATATTTGCATTACAAGATTACAAATTTGGTTTGAAGATGTTTACTTTTGGCGGAGTTATAAGCTCTCAAAGTTGAAAGTTTAACACTGAGATCCAAGGTCGACCCTTACTACAAATGTTAAAAAAAATTTAATTTCTTCTAGACTAAGAAGAAAAAAATTTCTCTAAATTCATATCCCGAAAAAAAAACTTTCTCAGGAAACCAAAAATAGGCCCTACTCCCATTTGATATTGTTTATACTAGTTTGCCTATTTCTCCAATCTTTGCTTTAATTTTGATTAGAGAAGGAGAGAAAATGTCTCCACTACCCTTCCCTTTAAATCCAAATCCTGGCTTCCAGTTTCTTCAAAGAATGAATCATAGTTGCTTACCCAATATTTCTGGAAGGAGGTTGGGGGGGGGGGATTCTGAGGAAGCTTTCCCCAATCCGCAATTCTCCCTAAATCCAATCCCCAGATCCTTCCCTGAATTTCCCAATCCATTTCACCTAAATCCCTCCCTTCCAGATTTAGGCTTCCTTCCCAGAACTCCAAATACTTTCCCAAAATTCCCTTAACCCACTTATATTCCCAAAACAGACGACTTTGACCCAAAGTTTCAACAGCCTGATTCTTTTGATTGTTGCTAATTACTTATTATCAAATCCAAAGATTCAAAAGTTAGCATTCAACAATTTTAATTTTGAAACTTTTGATTTTTGTTAATTACCTATTATTAAAGGTCCAAAGTTTCAATAATGATTTTCAAGCAATTTTATAATACCCTATCATAACCATGTCCATACGTCGTCTTTCCCCAAGCTTCATTACTCTTCCCTGATTATTTTGCAGACTATTTGAGAAAAGGAAATTTTCGATTATTAATTCGTTATTGAACTCCAATATTTTTACTGAATCACATAATAATGTAATCGAAACCCAAGAGTTAAAATTCGAACTTTTAAGTTCCATAACTCAATCACCAAAATCCCTTACCTATGGAGTCGTAATTATGTTTATTAACTGAGGTCCAAAGATTCGTCTAACTGACAAGACTAATTCGCTAATTCTACCCCAATTTTTGCCTGTAAGGTTTCAGAAAATCGCATCATCTACTTACTAAACTAAATAACAAAATCTGTTAATTAGCCTATGTTCCAGCTTATTAATATTGATTTCATGTTATAGTACTCTCTCCAAATTAAGCAAGTCCAAATTAACGAAACAACATTTATCTTCCCAATTCCGAATCCTTGGATTTTTATTTATTACTTATTAATAAAGGTTCAAGGATTCGAGCCTCTAACACTACCTCTAATGAAATATGATCCAAATTCCGTAAGTATGGTTATGCAAAATGCTTAGTCAATTATCTGTTACCTTCCTCAAAATTTTAAAAACATCTTTCCCTTGTCAACTAACGTCCCTAATGCCTACGTTAAAGGTTTGATTTATTTAAAGAAAAAAAACCGCCAACAATTAAAATGATTAACGGAAGCAACGAATTCGGCCAAACAGCCAATAAGGATCTTGACCCGACAACCACATGCAAGGAAAACATTAAACCCTCAAATTACAAAAAAATTACAACCTTCCTATTCCTAAACGGTCATGTCCTATTCAATTTTGTTCGTATGCCAAAAGACGTAAAATTTAATCTTATAGATATCATATTTTAATGTTGATCGTTTCATGTTAACTTCCATTTCGTACAACATTTATCATGCAATACCATGCAACGTTTATCCATGCGGAATCTAACTCCTACTTTAACTCCAACGTTTATCCTACTCAAATAACATACCTTCTACCTGTATTCGAGCTCCTGCGCGAAATAGATCTTGCAACCTTTACAAAGGTTCGAGTGAATGTAGTAAAATCGTCCCTCCCGAAGGAAAATATAGGAAAGTGAATGCCTTTGCAACATTTACACTCGTCTGAAGAAATTATGTTCAACTAGGCTGTACCGGAAATCCCAACTGGAAGAATGTCCCTTTAAATATCATACTTTGACCTTCCATTGCTAAGCAACCTCGGACGTTCACGAAATTTCGAGCGCATGTGATTCAGAAATTTGAACGCGTGGATAGCCTTTTTAACGGCTGCCTCGTTTTCCGATTTCTCTACACACAATGCCCTCTTATTATTATATTATTATTATTTTAATATTATGCTATACCAAATACAAAAGTTTGAGGTTTAAACACAGTGAGATCAAGGCACCTCTCGAAGGTGTCCACTGTCATGCAGTTTGTCAAAAATAATTTCCCTGCAGCTAGCCAATTAACACTACGCTAAATTATCTCCCAGTTTTGCTCCCTTAGTTTCTCCACAAAACCTAATTTCTGGCAGATGTTACTGTTTCGAATAGTATACCAATGAATAAAATCGATTTCCGCTTAAGTCTATTCTATTCATTTTGTAAGTAACAGCCCAGTCATGACCCGACACGTTTACCTTTCTACTATATGTTGGTAATCGTGACAGAATTATCAATATTGATGAACCCAAATCTGGTGAATTAACATCCTACAACGGATTAGAAGGAACCAAAGTTGTGCTATGAAGCGCGTACATTTATTTCCACCCCGGAAAACGCTCCGTTAATTTGTAGTAGCATTAGAATTCGTAGCTCCTTTAAAGGAACGGGTTGGTTAGCACCCCTTAAGACTCAAGGTCACAGACGATTTACGTGAACATGCAAAATTCTTCCTTCGGAACTAAAATTATGACCCTTACGATCACGACAGTAATGGATTCCACTTTTCAAAACGGGCTTGTTTAAACTCTTAAATTTTATGTATTTGACGTTTGTTTAATGCCAATCGTGTAGGACATAATTATTCAATAATTATTTATGCAGAAGTGCCTTTTTTTTTAATTTCTTTTTTTTTCCTTGACAATTGAGTTCTCATTATGAATCCGCGCTACTTCAAACGCTGCTTGCAATATTTATATCAACCCACTCAAAGGCATTACATGTCGCGAAACAATAACTGGCGTTGCAAGCGTACCTTACCAGTGGTAAAAGTTACCAATTTAATACGTACGGTTATTTAAAACTGAGAAAATAATAAGCTGTTGTATCCTAACAAATCGGTAATGGAATTAATTATATCGTTACACTTCATATTAAATCTAGTAATTTGTAATTAGTGCAAGGTAAGTTTACAGTGATGCCGAGTTCATCAAAATTCATGCTCAACCAATATCCCTATATAAAAATATGATATGCTTATGCGAATTCCCATATATTAATATTTCAAAATCGTGTTTACAATCTAAACAAAATAAAATTTAAAACAGTCTGCTTCTAAACGAATGACATGATCCTTACTATCGTAGCGTTTGCTGGATGACTCAATCAAAGAAGCAAGTAGCCTACATACGTATCAAATTCTTCGGAAGTAGTGGACACTAAGTAACTGAATATGGAGATCAACACTAAAATTATCCACACCAAATTCCTTACGCAGAGAGACGCAGCTTTTCTTCCCAGTCTTTCCTATCGAACTTTCTGTCAACCAAACAGCTTAACCTAATTGTCTACCATGTCCTCAGAAACGATGTTATTCAAATGCATAGTAATAAACTTTTCCGAGAAAACAGGATTTACAGTTGGATTGAAATTACATGTTTTATTTGAACAAATATGTTAATTCAGCTGCAGTTTGACTACGTTAACCTTAGCTAAGAAAGTCATAATGAACATGATGATTTTGCGAAGCTCACTCAAGCTCCGAGCTTACAATATAACAATTGTTTGGCACTAAAATTTACCATATAATTATGTCATATTATCTTTTAATTGTATTATATCATTGACTCCCGTCAACTGAGTGAACCCGGACTCGTCATCCAAATCAAGTGAGAAATGACGTAAATTAGTCTCGCAGCAGGGTTTCCTGCCTGATTTTTATTTCGAACGTCATTCATGATAAAACAAGTGAACTCTCCAGAAATGCAACTTAACTAGCTTTGTATGGCATAAACAAAATCATATTCCCCTAAATGTAATAAAATATCATCTAATCAGGAGGACAAAATGAACCGCAGTGCAGTAACAAATTTCTAAATTATCTGTAACAAGGCCTGCAATAAAACATTTTAAATATACTATGTCTTCTCAGTGAAAAAAACTTGATATAGCTAGAACATTCCGGACCTGTCATTTCCTAAAGTTCGTAACGTCCCACTTGAAAAAAATAAAACTTTTATCAAATTTCTGACATCCCAAATTTTCTATAATTCCCAAATTTCCCAAAACTATCAACCTATCTACATTCCCCAACACTTTAACAACTACCAACCTTTGTTCGCTTTCCAGTTTTAAATCTAGAAGTAACTTCAATTTACATTGGAGTCCATTCCGCATCAAGTTTAATTTCAATAAATAGATCAAACTCTAATTTTAATCTATTTTACAGCTAGAATGTTATTAAGGATGTCTTAACTAACCCAAGTGCTAAACAATTAGGAAACTTCACCTGCACTAGGAACAAGAATGTCAGCTTGAATATCTCTCTATTTACAATTTTCTCAATTCGACTATCCTTTTGCCAAGCCAATTCTGCCGTTGACAACAGTTCAGTTTACAAGCTAATTTTCAAAATATTTTCTGAACAACTTTCTAAATTTATTTAGGTATTTATTTACTCATAAATAACGCTTATTATGGTTGACCCTAAATGTGAAAATGGTAATACACCTGACAGCATAACGTACTACGCAAAAGTTGCTCTGCAGAACCAATTAAAATGTGAAAGCGCAACAAAATTCAATAATAATTTGAAGCAAAATCCGAAAAACAACCAGTAAAACAAATATCCAGGAATAATCAAATCCCCAAAAGATGAAACATGCTGTGGGAATAAAATTAACATTACTTGACAATTTTGTAAAAAAAAAACACAACTTCACCTTGACTCAAGTCAATTCTGGAATTAATATCCCGAGGCCCCAACAACATAGTCAGGCCAAGAGTTCCATAGTTCAACCAGGCAGTAACCAATTGAAAGTTGAACCAAATTTACGTTGACAAAAGTGATGTTTTAATTGTAACTCGCGACCTGTTAAGCTAATAGGCTAACATCAATCCGAGACTCCCTCTTTTGCGTCGCCATGAGAATGATGGTATTTGCAAAATATCCAGCCATTCTCTGCAAAAATGCTGTTCCCGAAAAAGGACACACTTTGAACCGAAAAAAAAAATATATATATTCACTAGATCAGGAATCAAAGCCTAAACTAAATTTCCACCAAAAGAACCATACGGGACAACTATGATATCCTGTTCGTTCGAAATTTGCATTTCGAAATAACAATAACGATAACAATAACAATAGCGTTAGTGGCCATTCTGTATCTAAAAGTGACGGTCTAGTCTTAATTCCCAACTTAAAACTACATGTAGCCTCGAAAATGGAACTTTTTTGTGTGTGTGCTTGTGTACTATTAACCGAAACGGGGTAAAGATCCAGTTTCCGTCTCTGTTTGTTGCTGTTTGCCCTGTATAGCCCTAGATCCCTGCTATATAGGCTATCAATGTTTTTTTGACTGATTTTCTCCCTGATAATTTTCCCCAATGTTGTCATTTGATTGCACCGCTGATACCTGATTATTCTGAAACCCGTTGTTGTAAATTTGCCCAGAGTTTTGCTGTTGTTGCTGGTTGCGATACCGTTGGTTGCCATTATTATTATTATGATTTTGCCTTTGGCCGCCACCAGTTTTGCTGCCACCAGAATTGTTATTTCTATAACTTTGTTTATACCCACCGTTAAACTGTGAATTGTCCCTGTAACCATCATTACCATAATTTTCCTTGGATTTATTTCCACGTACACCTCTAAAATTACCTCTACCCCTGTAGCCACCTCTATTACCTCTAAAATTTTTGCCACTTTGAACCGACGACTGACTTCCACTACCATTTCTCGCCTGATTTTTCTGTCTAACTACCGCAAGATTTTCCAGCTTAGTACGGCAATCCCTTCTCATATGTCCCATTCCCAAGCATCTGAAACAACGACTCCCATCCCCTTGATTCGGATGCACTGCATTTACCCTAACTTCATTAACCCTCACCTTTACTGAAGAACGTCGTTCACATTCTTTTCTAACTTTTCAATTTTGTCGACTAAAGTGTCTATGGCCAAGTTATTTGTTCCTATTTCAGCTGGCATGGGTGAAACCTTTCCCCCTGCACCTTTAACCTCTTTCCGTACACTTTTTCCACTATTAACCCTTCCATAACTGAGCGTTTCCTAATCGCCGCATTATACATTTCCCGAAACGTTTCAGGTTCCTAAAACGTAATGTGACCTTCAATTTCCTGTGGCATGGCGTGATGAAAAGCATCGCGCAATCCTTCATCCTTGCTTTCTAATTTTCGCTCCCTCTCCCTTCTGCTATCTCTCGGCTTCACCCGCCAAATTGCTGCTGCCATTCCTTCCAATCTTTCCGAAAAATGTTCTATTGTCTCCCCTTCTTCCATTGCCGTAGCATAAAATTTCGTTTTTGTAATGCTTTGTCCAGCACTTCCAAAACGATCAATCAAAACTTCTTTGAAATTTTCCCAATCCTTGGCACCAGCAATTTGTGGATTTGTAGCCAAAAATTTAGCCACATTCCCCGTACACTTACTACATGCTACCGATACACGTTCTGAATCCTTTAAAGAAGGATCAAGAGTTTTCAAATTTTCTACCATCAATGCAAATGTGAAAACATCTAGCTTCTCATCCCCGTTAAATGAAGCGATTGCCTTTTTGGCTTCCGAATTTCCGCCCAAATCCTACTATTTTCAGGAGTTTTATTTGCACCCAATCTCCCAATTACATGTCACCTTTTTCATTAACTCAGCATGAGAATCATTAGCCTTCTGCATTGATCGATCGTGTTGATCCCCGCTCACTTGCAACACCGCCGACATGCTTGTGGCAATTTGCGTCAAGGTTTGAGCTAAAACCCAACCCAAAACATTTTCATCCAAAATCCCCTGCGTCCAATTTAAACCGTCTGCAGATGGAGCATGAAACAATCCCCTTCCGTCAGAAAACCAACCCACTGGATCGACTGGCACCCTTGTTGTACGCCTACCTCTATCTGCATTGTTGCCCGTTTCCCTACGAACCGGCGAACGTGAGCGCAACCTAGCCCAAGTCGGAGGTGGCGTGTCATCATGTTCCCAATCAGTGTTATCACCATTATCCGAATCTGATTCAATTATTGGCATCCTTATACGAGAGCCCTTTGGCGTGCTGGTCGAAAGCTGGCTTAAATCGACAAAAATCTTCCCTATTAAAGGTTTGGTAATCAATCTCCCTCGATGAACTTTTAACCGCACTTCGAGTTGTTCTACCACTTGCTCTAGGCATTATGAAAGATCCAAAATGTACTGTTATTGCCCCAAAAAAAATCATAAAATAAATTGTTGGCCCAATTTAACTCCCAATCAATGATAATAGTTTTTCCGTTGTAATCAATTTCCACCAACACACCAATAATTTCAACACAACACTGCACTATCCCTCAAAAAAAATTTATACGAACCATGTCCCACTTTTACCAATAATTTCCACAATTTTTTTCAACCGGCAATCAACTTTCAATCCAATACTAAATCGATATTCCGAATTAGTATGCAACACTCCCTAACATTCCCCAAATGTCAACAACAATTCAACACAATCCAATACAAATCAATTTCAAATCAACACAATCCAGGATAAATCAATTTCAAATCAACACAAACAATCAGCTGCAACCAGGAATCAAGACTCCCAACTTCATTTTAAAATTCACCCTCCAAAAGCTACTAAAATCCGCATAAAATCCACTTGCACTCTCAACAAATCACCAACAATTTAAATTCCTACTTGCTAAAATGTCTTTCTATAGCCTTGGCTAATTAATCAACACTACTCGAAAAATTTCCAAACTTTTTCACGTTTGGCGTGGTTTACTTCTGCACCACTGTAATGGTTTTATATTCCAGCATTACTGCAATAAAAGCCATAATATGTCAGGATGTTATTTGTTACACTGTGTTAATAAATGTAGAATAAATCACACAACAACCATCGACTGCTAACCTCCTTCTTTACTGTTTAAATAAACCACTACAACAAATAGTTAAAAGGTCATCACTTAATCACACAACCAACTACTTGTTGAGTATTTAAATTAAACACCGATAAAAGGTTGACACCTAACCCTAGAGTTCCTTCACTCTATAAACTTAACCTCAATTGACACCTACGTTATTTTAAAAAATGGCCAAACGGTATTTAAATCAATTTCGATCCTATTAATTAATTATCACTCTTATTCCTGCTTGCTTAAATAAAAGCAATCAATAACACTTCGTTATACTCAACTGCTACAAGTCCGCGTCTTGCAGAGAAGCCAAGTCGCTCGCCACCCAACAACCTTTAACACAGCTGATCGGACCAACGAAAGAAGAACCTTACTCGCTCGAAGATGCCGCACAAGAGTGCGATACCTTCGTCTCTTTTCGTATCTTTTGCTCTGCTCTGATTCCCCGAATTTGTGTTTCGAAATACAACCACCCAAATATGTCTTGAGTTCTCTAGAACTCTTCCCGTTTAGGCAAGATAATTGTTCGTTCTAGTAATTTGACTGACTGAATGCTGATACTGCAAACTCCAGCTAAACTGCTGCTTCTTATGAATTTTCCTTATATGTCAATACTTCTAATAATTTAGCGTGTGTCAACCATTTACCTGAATGCTTTCAAAGCTTCCTTATTTAAGAATTGCAATACTTTCTTTCACTCCACGTTTTTATTAATGCTTTTAATATTTAAGCTATATTTATGCCAATAATTATTTCCATCTATTAAATCATTCCATATGCTTTAAATGTCAATAATTAATAACTACCTTAAATATGACTTTATTAATAACTTAATTATAAATAATTAATATAATAATTTATTAATTTATGCACTGATTACCATAACACATGGGATACGATTTTCGTAATCGTTGTTGTCAAATTATTATAGCAATTGAATACAATTTGTTTGCCATCGTGTCATCTCTGACAGCCGTCGGATACGATTTTTTCAACAATTGCTGTATCATACGTCAACAATGATTAATTTCAAAAATACAAATTAATAAATTATTTACGCTTCAATTCAAGCCGATTTCTCTTCTCACTGCTGATTACCCTCTTTCAATTCATGCACACAGTCCTTTTTTGAAGAGTCCATCCGTATTATTTCGCTGCCTCATAACAAAAACATTTTATTTGTAAAACGCCAATACCCAAATTAGCAGGAAATGTTGGCTCCATGCCAGTGCACTCTTCGCTTGTTCAGAGTTTTCAGGTGTAAAGTCCCAGAATGTTGACTTCATTTTAAAAATTGAAGAATGGACAGCAGACGCAGCTTAAAGAATATTGAGGCATCTTGGACGTGCAGGGTAGAAAAAATGTTGGAGTGGTGTACACAGCCTAATGAGGCATATTGGCACGGCCTCGGGCCTAACAACTTGCAAGCAGTATTCAAGGACAGACCAGAGGAAAGTTTTGAAAAGAATACTGCAAATTTAGGTAGCACAAAGAGCACTATAGTGATGCAAAGTAGCAAATTATGAGACAATTAAGGTATTTTTAGGAAGAGGATGCATTTATAGTGAAAATGACACATGCGATGGTTTGTACTGATTAAGTTGTAAAGCTTGCAGATACATTGTATTCACACTTGGTTTTCAATGAAGCGTACTGGTTATCTAGCATTATATCAGTATTAAAAAACGCTGGAGCATATGAAATACAGATGTTTGCTTTAAAAACTTGATGCTCTAAAAGAACAGTTAAAAAAATGACTTGTAACCCATCAGCGTCACACTAATACGTGCTGGAGCCAAAAACCGTGCTGGAGCTAAAAATCATGCTGGAGTTTCTTTTTCAGCCATTAGTGCTAGCTATGTTGTTGATGACTTACGTGTCTTTGTCTTGTATGTGTTCCTTGAGAGCATTAAGTTTTTATTAACGTTTACATTTTATACGCTTAAGTGTTTTTTAATACTTATAGCCTATCGGTTATTTTTTTTCTTGGAGATTTTCATATAAATTAAATAACCAGATTTTTGATGTATGAGATAATCATGACACGAGATAATTCTGATGAACGCTTTTTGTAATAAATCATATAAATGAGATCTGAGATAAAGGAGATATACAAGATTGTTATTTAACGAGCTAAACAAGATTTAATTAGATAAACGAGAGATTTAAGCTAGATATCTAATCTTAATAAATATCCTAACAAGCACGAAACCGGACTGGTTTCAGTAATATGTACCCTAATATTGGTTTTGATGCTAAGGTCTCTCCATCAAACTACTTCCAATAAAATTCGTATCGGCACTTTATTCGTACAGTTATTGTTCTAGTTTGTGTCTCCACTAAATTAAACTGTTCTCATTACTCACTCTATTATAATAACAGAGTGAGTAATGAGAACAGTTGACTACTAGAGACAATACTGTGGAGACAAGAATCCTGAATATTAACTTTACAAACAAAGCTGCAATACAACAATAATTGCTTATTACAAAAAATTTTAAAAACGTTGGAGCATTTCTGTTTTTCGTCAGCAAAGAGTATGGATCTGGTTACAACATAAAGGCAAAAATTTCCAACACCAACTAAAGGCTCTGGGCCTTTTTAATATGTACGTCTTTAGCTGCAATAATTTAAAATCGGTTCATGGCGTTCAAAACGTCCTGGTCCTTGTTAAGGCCGCTAAAAATTAATTAAGTGGTTTTCAAGAGTGCACACATGGGTTTTTTTTTTAGCACATGAAATGATTTCTATGACATTGTCTGAAAAAAACAATTTCTGATCACGTATCAGCGCTTTCACCAAACACTTCCTGGAACCGGTGACCACATCATCTCTTTGCTTAATTCACATGACCGCCTCGAAACGAATCTGAAGGCCGCTTGGAGGCATGTCACAACTAAACTTTTGGAACTAAACAATGACTTCCATCAAATGAGCAATTCTTGCAAGCTGATCCTGCTATTAAAACAAAGATAATTATTGCACTCCACAACAACATGAAAGCTACTGATTTTGTTTTGTTTGGTAAAAAAAAAAAGCCAACGCCCACATCTGAAAAATCAGGAATAAAAAAAAATAAAAACACTGCCCGCTCGCGTCAATTTTTTTAGTACCACTCCTGAGAACCACGTAATTAATTTTTAGCGGACTAATAACTACATTTTAAGCAATAAAACTTGAAAGTCGCTTCATTGAATCGATCTCTAGGTGAGAGCAAAATTTCCTCAACAAGAATATTGTAGCCACATTAAAATAGCGTTCAAAAGGCTCAGTTCATTAGTTCGATCTCAAGATGAGAGCATAATTGTTCCAATAAGAAAAACAAGAAAACAGCGTTAAAAAGGCCCTGGTCCTTATATAACAACAACAACAATACTGCTGTAGTGGCAATAAAATTGAGTTCAAAAGATCCTGGTCCTTGTTAATCACTGCAATTTAAGCTATAAAAATGGAAAATCGGTTCATTGGTTCGATCTCTAGGTGACAGCAAAATTTTCAAATCATGAATAGCAACAATATTGTAGAAATAGCGTTCAAAAGGTCCTGGTCTTTGTTACTATCACGTTGTAGGCTCATTAAAATAGCGTTCAAAATGGTCCTGGTCTTTGTTACTATCACGTTGTCGTCTCATTAAAATAGCGTTCAAAATGGTCCTGGTCCTCTCATTAAAA
>JAHWFP010165381.1:2256-13450 GCA_023313725.1 Lithobius niger | reverse complement strand
ATTTTTAATTGAAATAATCAAATGTACAATTGAGAAAATTGCATCTGTTTAAGTGCTGTTGTGCTTTACGATTTAAATATATGATAGGTAGAGCACAACAGCACTTACACAGATGCAATTTTCTCAATTGTACATTTGATTATTTCAATTAAAAATTATCCAAATTTTATCCGTGTACATTTTAACAAGTAAAGTGAAACTTCAATCATATAACCCTTTTTTTTTCCGGCACACTTGACGTTTTTGTTAGTAATCCGTGTACCTTTTGTACGGCTATGGCGTCGTGTTACAAAGGTTTATGTATGCATTGTTGCTAGCCGCTGTGAACCAATTCAACTCAGCTCTGAAAGCCTACATTTACGAAATAAATACGCCATCCTATCGTTTCTAGCTGCCAAACAACGTAGCTTAGTTTGGTTTAAATGTATATGCGTTTAGCTGAAACACGGATTCTTTCAAAGGGTTTTAGCGAGTGTTAACCGCACCCGGTCATCTGCCCGACGAAGCTCTAAGGCCCTTTCATTTTGCCCTTCAAAAATGAACTTTTTAGCAAAGACATAACACGTGCACGAAGAATGGATCTGGAGTTTGCTGAGTGGCATTGTTCCCAAATTACAATGGTTAAAACAATGTAAAACAATCAAAATGATCGTTCAGGGACCCGTAACTCCGGAATGGATGGACCAATCGAAAAAGTGGTCTCTCTGAGGATGAAGCCCAGGGAAATTTCTGGCTAAGATCATGTTTCAGATTTTAGGTAGGTGCAGTAGTTTTTATCTGAAACCGTGTCACACAAGAAGAAGAACAACAACAAGTGAAAAGTTTTCAAATTTCCGTGTGGCTCCCTACTTTTACTCTTGCACGGAATTGCATAAAAGTTGGTGTAAAGTTAGGAAAAGTTGATATCTGCTATCTGGCTAAGTTTGGCCGAAATATATTGAATAGAAACGCAGAAATTAATAGTTTTAGTTTTGCTGGAGAGAGGACTTCAATCATATATATAGCCGTGTATGATATACATTACAAGTAAAGTAACCTAACCTAAAAAAAATTATTTTCAAGTGATTGTTGGTGAAAAATGTGCACACTGGTTATCTGGAGCATGATCACATAACTTTTAAGGTAAAGCAACCGATGCTCCACCGGATGTCTATAATTATGGTACAAAACATGGAGGATGTGTGAGTGGTGGCAGGTACTTTATTATAGCATCTGTATCTAAGCCAACCAAAAACTGTGGAGTCATACCCCAGAAAACCAACATTACGTTATCAAAATATTTCAGTTAATTTGTTCATCTTCGTTATCACTGAGTTTCATTGACTGTCGTCTAAAATTATTTATGGTGTACCTCACCCTGACAAATATTCTGGAAAAAATGTGACTTCATTGTTCCTCACATGTTTGAAGACGGTTTTCAAAGACCTGAATGAAAAGTTTTCAAACGAGATTTGCTTAAAAGGTTTTTTTCATTATTTTCAAGATTTCTTCAGATGAGTTAAACGTAATTTCATTGTTGTAGTTTGTACCTACCTAGAAACTTAAGAAATTATGAAAAGATGTAAATCTGTACTAATTCACTGCTGTTTTTTTTTTGTTGAGTTGCGACCGTTTTATAAGAGAGGCAACATTTTCTGGTGTTTGGTTTTCCTGGGTTTAAGCCGATTTTTGGATCTTTTAGTAATTAGCTACTGGTGTGGAATCGGCAAACATATTGCATACATCTTTGGATGTTTGCTGATTTGCGACCCTTTCCAATGTCAATCACCACTCGTCATTTACTGAAAGAAAACCAGCGCTTGGCTACATGAAATTTAGCTCCACTCACCAAAACGGCGACTAGCATACATGCTGACACTCCAAAAGCCTTATCTCCGGAACCATAAAAGTTACCATAAAAATTTAGAAGGGCTGCAGAATAACAAAGTAACTCTGGGACCAAATAAAATTATACAATCCAATAAATGCGTAAACCAGATACCATAACAATATGTGTCGGCTTAGTGATGAGGAGTAACTCGGAAATGACGAGTGCTTTTTGAGGTCGACCGGTTTAGTGTCTGCTGCTGATGGATTGACATTCGAATGGGTTGCTCATTTGTGGCCTTCTCTTGCAAAAGCATAATTTGTGCTGATTGAGTATGGCTAACCATAAGGCATGGAAGCATTTACCGTGATTTCTACAATAAGCAAGCCATGGTATGATAAAGGCATAGGGACACAAAAGATGTAATGAGCGATAGAAGAGATTAAAATTAGAGAATTTCATTTCAACCTCTTCACGAGACTAACAACCTACAATTGTTGCTTTCTTTTCAGAAGTGGATAGTAATTGCTTTGTTGATTGCTTTGACACTGTTGGCGGTAAGAAATTTTGAATTCAACGTTAAACTGCTCACTTTGGTATCATAAAGGAACTCGACTCTTATCAAAGCTGCTTATTTAAACTTCAACACCATGTTAAATGAATCAACACTAAAGCTTATGCTATAGTAATTGTTAGGGATGGGGATAATGAAATAGGTCATGAGGTTATCGATCATATTGATTTGCGATATTGGTGATTAATGTGATCACCCATCATGAAATTGCTCGATGGGCCTCCTTTAATTCCACACCAGAGGCATAAAGCTCGTGCAAACTGCAGGCCTAATCTTGTATACCAGAGTTGGGTCAGTGCACCGATTCAACCCGGTTATTTCAGCTACATTAAATTTGTTCTGGTCACAGATTCAGCCACTCACAGTGACCCAGTAACCAATTGAACATAACAAAAGCCACACATTAAAATGACTAGCTTGGTTTTGTTGCAAGTATTGATAGGGATTACCAAATATTTTGTTTTACAGAAGGTATTTTAGGTTTTTTTTTCAATAAATTCTGAACGAGATAAACAAACATCTACTTAGATTTAGTTAGTGCAGTGATTTAGGTCTGGCCGCACTTTTTGTAAATTTCGACAAAAACTGGCCTCGTTTTGTGTCACCTGGTCCGGCTGGCTCACTGGATTATTCTAAGTCACTGGAAAATGCTGAGCTAATTCGTGGGTCACCATGTCGCCCACTTGGAAAAGTAAAACTTTGGTACCTATTTCTGTGTCTGCATGAAATATAGTAGGCATCTTTATTTAAAACACTGACTAAATAAGCTAAGTATTCCCATTTTTATTAACTTACACAAATTTAGAATTCAATTCCTCAGTTACTAATCTGCGATAATAATGTGACATAAAAACCACCCTGATAATTGCACCGTTTGCACAAGTTGAACATCACAATTAAATTGTAATACTTCAATATCACTTAAAAAAGAAACAATTCAGTGCAATTCAGTACCAACAAATGACACTACATTGCCTCGGAAAGAAGTTTCAGACAAGTGGCGTATGTACAGTAATGTGGAGTTCGCTGGTTAGAATGCCAGTCATGCTGTCTCACTGAAATATTAGTCAACAATAAAAGCTTACCTAATCTTAGATATTAGGATTGCATGAATTTCGTTGTGCTTGTGATTTTCGGTATGTTTCCTGCCCCTTAATTTAGGTAACAATATGAATTATCAAATTGACAAAACAGTTTGAACTTTCAACTAGAGATTAAGCCATTCAAAGTTTAACAATTACAATGAGCCTAGAAAATAAACAGGTTCGTGTTTAATAGCGACAAGTTAGACAGCAAATTAAAATTTGTTATCTATAGTCATTCTTGTAAAGTTAGTCTAGTGGCAGTGGGTGTCTTAAGTCAATCAAGCATTTCGTTTTTAATAGAATTGCCATTGGACGGTGTCTGGACTAAACCTCAATCAAGCCAGCGGTGGAACAGGCCACTATTTTTTTGTTTACCCATCACCCATTGACCAAGATTGACCCTTTTTCCCATTTTACCAGTGGCTCACTGGCTCAAACTGTCCATTAACCCGGATTCACCAAGGACCCAATTTGCTCATTTAACAAATGACCCATTCAACCAGGTTGACTGACACTGATCCATTAATCCATTAAACCCATGAAACTTGTATCTTTCATCCGCTAGGCCAGAATTTGTAATTTGTTGTAAATTTTGGAGTTCTTCAAACCAAATCATCGCCACTGGAATTTTGATCGGACGTCCAATGACATCTAACGGAGATTCATGTCATCATTTTTTTGTCATGTCAATTTTCTTGCCAAGTCGTCAGTTTGTTGTTTTTGTTCAATGTACCATGCTTCTTTTTTCTCGCTCCAAGCACGGATGCTTTTTCTTGTACAGAAAAATACAAGAATACAAAAAACAAGGATTGGCAAAGGACAATATATAATTTTCACAATATACAGTTCTTCTTGAGACCGCAGGCTAATTACGCGTGCACAATTAACGGTGACCATCACATATTTTAAATACTTTAGATGATTTAAAAAATACACTATCTACTCGTATACAGTTAACGGATTACATATGTTAGATCGGACGCTACTCGCCCTACAATTAAAAACGAGGTCAACAGTAAATTAATTTAGTCAAAATTTTTATTTATTTAGTAATCAAAATTTTAATTCTAAATTATTTAGGTGAAGGCACAAATAACACGGACCAATACAGACACTTTACAATCTGTTCCTGAACCGTACACCTTCGGTTAAATTTTTTATTATGTTAAGGACAATCTAATGCTAGTTCAGCTTACTAATTGAAGATCTGCTAACTATTTGCAGAATAGAAAAAAAAAACAATTATTAGCACATTTCACGCAACTTCACACTCAATCATCGTATCTTAATCGTTTAACTTTTTTTCTAATTTGACGATTTTTTTCTATTGAAACTTCAGGACTTACCTTGTATTTCTAGCGTGCATTCGAGACAACTTTCGAAAGTGTAGATTGTAAGTTAGTATTTTTAGTGTCAACAACAACACTTGGGACCAATGGACTAGTTGGTTTTGGCCCACAGGATTTGCTTTGGGAAACTGACTCAGCTTGCGCTGGAAATTCACTTTCACTATAGGAACAATCAGCATTTTCTTTTGGACTTTGGAATATTTTAGCCGATTTATGCTCAGAATGTGCTCGATCGTTTTCGACTGAATGCCCTGGTGACGGTGACATATTAGTATTACGTGTTACGATGGATCTGTGTGGCATGCCTCACTTATAAGGTAATTTTTTAGAACTCAACTCCTGATTGGGCAACTGATTATCTGTGTCTGCGTGTTTTTCTACTAATTTGAATAGGAGAATCACTACGAACATTGGCAGAATACAGTGCTTCATTTGGAAAATCGTTGTTAGCAAAATGCGTGTTTTGCGACCTTTTAACAGAACCATCAGGATTTAATTCTTCATTCGGGAATCTTTTCGTGAATTTGGCTAACATTTCGTCTTAGAGTTAGGCCACTATTTGTGAGTACTAAGTAGTTGTTAAATTCAAGGCATTTAAATATAACAGCTTCTTGCTAATATCTTTTTGCAAATGTGTAATCTCTAGTCCAAATTGGCGTGAATTCTGTGAAAGTTTCACGTTTTCTATAAGCAGTACTATCATTAATTTTATCGTATTTTAAACGAACTTTCTGCTGCAGATTTGATTTTAACAAATCCAAGCATGTTCTAGATTCTCGTCCTAGAAACAATTTGATGGTTTTTTACCCGTGACTGTGTGCGGACAATTTCGGTTTGCTACATGAAATTCGTTTACGGATTGCTTAATTGTTTTACCCTCTCTACGAGCAGCCTTAAAAGCTTTCTTGAACTCGTGTATGTAACCTCCCCAAAAAACTGTTCGATTTAGGGGTATAAGGAGCACCGGTCAGGTGGCGAATTTCTCTGCTTTTGACAAAGGTCTGAAATTCAGAAGATGTTCACTTAGGTCACGAGGTCACAAGTACCAAAAATTGGCCATAATCACCCATGTATTGTTCAAACACTTCAATAACCTTTTCTGATGTTTTCTTCAAGAACTGCACCACAGAAAATTTGCTGTGAGCGTCAACAATTACAATGAACGTTATCTGAGTGTACTCAGTCAAGAGAGCTTAAAGGTACTTACCAAGAGTGTTTGGGACCAGCTGTTTTTCCCCTTTTTGTTCCTAGCATGGAACGCATCTTTTAACTTTTAATTCCAGATCGGCATCAATTCCAGGCCACCAATATTTTCCTCTCTCTAGGTTACCATTTAATTTTCACGATTCCAAGATGGCCGGCGTGTAGGTCCTGCAGTATTCGTTCACACAGCCTGGTTGGCACGATTACTCTTAGCCCCCAGAAGAGAGTGTTGCATTCAACTGTTATCTCATTCTTATGAATGAAATAGGACTTAAGTTCTTGTTCGTCTACGTTATCGGGCCAACCATGCCGCACGTAACGCAGAACCCTGACCAGCATTGGATCTTTAACAATTGCTTTGACTAGAGTGTCATTAATTTGTGTGTCATTGGTAATGATTTCACAGACTCCAAGTACAAAACTTTAAAGGGAATCTCCTCCTCTAAGTCATCAGCTTTAGCATCTAATGGCAATCTAAACAGCATATCAGTTATTAGATTATAC
Organism: Lithobius niger; assembly: GCA_023313725.1. NCBI lineage: Eukaryota > Metazoa > Arthropoda > Chilopoda > Lithobiomorpha > Lithobiidae > Lithobius > Lithobius niger. Next base: position 6,928 of record JAHWFP010165381.1, on the reverse strand, counting down.
TTCCCGGGGACATGTTGTAAGTCATCAGAATATCCATTTAATTGCATAGTATAACGTTGAACCCTGCTAGCAGCCATTTGGGGAATACCATTTTTAGGCCCAAAAATCCACAGTAACGCTTTGTTGTCTGTTTGTAACATAAATTGGTTGGAATAAAAGTACTGATTAAACGTTTTGACTCCCCCACGAAATTCCGAGTGCCTCACGGTCGAATTGGGAATAGGCCTGTTCTGTCTTGGTAAGCTTCCTGGAGGCAAAAGCAATAGGCTTGTCCTGCCCATTAGGAAGCGTACGCAAAAGGCACGAGCTCAATCCGAAGGGAGATGCATCTACAGCTAGTTAGCTTGTACTTAGGGTTGTAATACACTAGATCATTCGATGTTTTAAATAACTGTTTGACTTTGTTCATAGCTTTATCACACTCAGGGCCCCAAACCCATTTTTGTTTAGGACTTAATAATTTGGTGATTGCAACTAATTCATGAGCTAAATTTGGAAGATACTTAGCGTACTGATTAATAAAGCCTAATAAACTTAGCAATTCAGGTATATTGCGTGGATTTGGAGCGTAAGTTACTGACTCAATCACTTCGGGTAAGTTTGTTAGCCCCTCCAAATCGATCTTATGACCTAAGTATTTCTGTTGCGATTGCTGCACTATTTTACACTTCCCCAGACCCAAGTGAGCCCCTGAATCTTGCATGGCTGACAACAGCTGATTAAGGCTGTCATCATGTTGAACACTCTTGCCACTAACCAGGATGTCGTCATAAAATGGTTCACAATTTGGAATAGCAGATGTTAAGCTCACCGTTAGGCGCTGAAAAATTCCTGGACTACCAGCCAAGCCAAATGGGTGCCGTAAGAACTTAAACAGACCCAAACGTGTGTGAATAACTAAAGCTTTTTGTGATTCTGGGTCAAGCTCCATCTGAAGGAAAGCACCCCTGAGGTCAATCAGACTGAAGGTGTCACTTCCAGAGAGCTTACCAAACAATTCGGCAGCAGTGGAAACTGGATAGTGGTCTATTTCTAGCTAAGAATTTAAAGTTGTTTTGAAACCCCCACAATCCTGATTTCCCCATTAGCTTTATGCACCACGACAATCGGAGTGGCCCAGTTGCTAGTGCTTACCGGCTCCAAAATTCCCATTGCTACCAGCCGCTTGATTTCAGCATTAACTTTGTCTTTTAAAGCAAGTGGAACGGGTCTTACTCTGCGGTAGACAGGAACTGCATCAGGTTTAAGCTTTATCTTGGACTTAAAGTTTCGAAAACAACCCAACCCTGGTTTGAATAAATCTGGAAATTTCGTTGCCAAAACCTCCGGGGTGATAGTTGTTCTATTTACCTCAACAGCTTCTTCTTGTGGAAGCCTTTTAATGTGACTCAAAACCAAAGGATAAAATTGCTTTAAATCATAGTCAAAAATGGCAATCCAACCCTTTCCCATTAAAGGTGTTTGTTCTGATTTTAATTTAAGGCCTGAACCTGCTCTATTTTGTCTTCAATTTTAACCTTAACACAGTTAACAGTGCACACGTTCTATTTGTTCAATCCACGAATTAACAAAGATATCCGTCTGCAATAGTTTACAGTCCTGAAAATATTTAGTATGCCGGTTGTAAGGTAAAATTGTTGCATCACAACCACAATCCGCCTCTAGTGTTAACTCTGCACCATTGATGCTGAGGACAGTCCACTTCTCCACCTTAACACGATTGATGCTCAGAACGTTGGCTTTCAAGTAGTCGTCAGACTCGCTAGAGTCTTCACACTCACCGGAACTCTCAACATCCGAGCCAACATTTGAATCCTCATTCTGCGGCAGTATATGAGCTTTATTGTTTTTGTACCCATATTTAAGTTTCTTAGTACTACTTTTGGGATGCGCCTGCTTACTCACAGATGTACTTTTGGGGTTAAACTGTTTAGGTGTTTTGCAGATGGCTTTTAAATTACCCTTTTCGTGGCAACGGCCATAATTGTAGTCTCAAAACTTACAATGACTTCGCCCGTGGCCCTCAAAGCCACAACAAAAACAAATCAGATCTTTTAGTTTAGAAGAAGCAGATTTTGCAAACTGTTTTTTTGCTCTTAAATTAAGAATGAGTAACAAAGTTAATATTACTGGAACTAGCTTTTAATTCGGTTCGGTTGAGATCAGCAGCTTCCACGGAAAGTGCTTAACTCAAACAGTAGCTTGCAAATTCAAAGTTTTCTTGATAAGTTCCCGTTGTAAAGTAGACAACATATTCTGCAAGTGATTTTAAGTTTCTGAGAGCACTTGTTAAACCTCAACCTTTCTGAAATTAAACTGGAGGCAGGGTCAACTGCCTCGTCAACTGATTTAACGAGTGCATCATAAGTATAGTTTCAACTGTTAAAGGATCTATAATTCTTACGATTTTTGGAACATATGGTTGCCCATGCTAGCTAATAAAACATCATAACGGTCGTTATCATGTAATTTCTTAGTCCTAACAAAACATTTAAGCTGCATAATATATGTTGACCATGTATACTGCACTGGGTCAAATGCCTGAAACAAGCCAAACTATTATTTTCCCAAAAAGCATTTTATTTGAAAAAATCTCTAATTTGTACAAGTTTTTACCTAAACAGTCGTTAAACGACCCGTTATACAGTTTTAGTATTTTAGAACAATTTACTAACAAGTTGCGTTCAAATTTACAGCACAAAGCTAATTTACTAGACTTACTTGCTTTCAATAAACTAACGAATAAGCAATAAACCATTAACTAATTATTGACAGTTAATTAACCATTAAACTGTCCATACAAGCAATTAACCATTAAACTTGACCAATACAATAAAACATTATTTAACACAAATTTACCACACCACACGTCTGCAGGCTTCAATTTAGAGAAAATTAAAAGCATTTCTAGTATACCCACTAGATTAACACAATGGTAAAACCAAAAGGGTTTCTTATTTACGCACTATATTTACAACCTGAAATTTAACCTCCAATTTTGGTTAAACAATGTAGTAAGCATAAAAAGCAACAGTGAAGAAGCACCAGCCCTGGGTCCACCAACAATAATAAAGTAACTAAACCTTAAAACTACAAGGTTCCCTAAACATGGCAAATTTAAACAAGCAAAACGCTAAACTCGATTACGATTTCTTTTCAGTTAACCTTACTAGTATAGCCTAGCAGTGAGAACTGCAACGCATCGCATTGACATAACTTATTAAAGATTAGCATTTACTAGTTATTCCTGGCAGTGAGCTATAATTAGACAGAAATGTCTACACACAGCCACAAGTGAATTTATTTTGAATAGAGTTTTGCTTAAGTCATCCCCTTACGGATCACTATTATTATTTGCCAAATAATAAACATTCATCTTACCTCAACACTGAAGCTAGAGTCAGAGGATGGAAGGAGGACTTTCAAGCTTGAAAACATGAGGTTGGCCTAAGCCAAAAACCCAACGTCGCCATTGATGTGTCTTTGACCTAACACATTACAGAGCTAACTAACACTTTAGTTAAAGGGCATTTACATCCATTTTGACATGCATGTTTTACTTTTGGATCACTTACACAATAACTAAACACAAGAATTGCGGTAAGAATACGTTACATACGTCCGATACAACAATTTAATTACTGCATCACCAAATACGATATGGATACTGCCATTGTTTTGCTGGAACGCACAGAAATTAATGCCGACGAACAGTGCTTATCGATTTCGACTCGCAGCCGATTGAGATAGCTGTGAGTAGCTCAAGCATCTGAAGGCCTTAGTTGGCCGATGGTGAGTGGCCAGCTAAGGCCATCAGACACTTGAGCTACCCACAGCCAACAGAGCTATAGTAATTGGCTGCGAGTCGAAAACAAAAAGAACCATCTATCAGCATTAATTTCTGCGCGTTCCAGCAAAACAATGGCGGTGTCCGTATCGTGTTTTCATGATGGAGTAATTAAATTGTTGTATCGGATGTACGTTACGTATTCCTACCTCAATTCTTGTGTTGAGTTATTGTTTAAGTGATCCAAAAGTAAAACATGCATGTCAAAATGGATGTAATTGCCCTTTAACTATTCTACAAGAGAAACAAAAAAGGTGTAAAGTCAAGCGTTATTATGGCAGTATATAACATAGCTTATATATCAAAAAAATAAAGGGGGGGAAGGTGGGGCACGTGCATCCCCCCCCCTTTTTTTGCCCTTAGGATTATAAAATCATTAAGAAAAACCATTAAAACGGGTCTGTTCTGGTACTGGTGCACCTTCTGGCTATTGCGTTTGCATGATTGTTATTCGAGTATACTATCCTGGTTGCAGCTGATACCTGATTCACTGATGTTAAGAGTACCTTGTCATTAGTTGACCAATCAATGCTAATGCTAATGGAAATGCTAATGGACATATGATATACAGGGTGTCTCAGAAATCATGGTCACAAATCGACAGGGAGGTAGAACTGATCACATCTATCAAAAAACACCTACAATACATAACGAGGCCTGTTCGCCAGAGTGACATAGGCATAGTCAGCCATCTTTCAGGGCAGCACACTACATGCTTAAAAATTGAATCAACACGTGACAGTGAAGGCATGTTTAGGAACGAACCGTTCCTTACAAAGTTATTGCTCATCCGTCGTAGACGAGGCGCCCACACATTAGGGTTGT
>JAHWFP010165380.1:0-32172 GCA_023313725.1 Lithobius niger | reverse complement strand
TTTTGTAAAAGAATACTGTCAAATGAGGCGTCCCGCCACTTAATCGTTCGTACAAGTCCGGATTATGTCCAATTGCCGCGTCTTTTTTTTCTGTGTGACGGCCAAAAACACCTTGCCGTCCACCCTCAACCTAGGCTACGATAGCGGTTAGAAGAGAATATTCTGTGAACACGTGATAGAACACCGGCTCTATTTAACAGCAACTAATACCACTAGAATGGTTTTAGGTTACCAAACAACTTGTTTACATAGGCAATTTGACACTGAAGGATTTTGAGATAAGACCCATAACTTAAACATAATAATACAACACTGGGAGGTTTGAGGATAAAAACGCAACAACCTTGTAACGACAGTGCTACCTTTTTCGCACAGGGGTAGACAGACGGTTTTTTATAAAGAAAACCATTTCGTGTAAAACTTAAAGAAGAGCCAACCGGGGACAGATTGCAGCTCCCGTAGAATATTCCTAATGAATATTTGATTAGTGTCGTTACAATCTTTGTCAATATTCTCCCACATAGGGAGACGTTGATAGTGACAAAAAGAGTAAAGCATAGGCACGTAAAATTTAGGTGTGAAGGCCAAAACGGGAATTAACTGAGAGTTACTTCAGGATGAGCTCTCAACTGACCGAAATGACAAAATTAAAAATGCAGGTAAAAATAATGCTCAGTCAATTTGTACTGAAACGAAACGTTTAACAATTATATGTTTAACGAAAATGCTGCCTTGATGCAGCAACAATCACTAGATGCTTTCCAGGTTTGTCCAATAGATTCTAAAGTTTTAGGATTTAAAATTCAGCAAATACACTATTTTTAGGTTTGGTTGCTCCTAGATGGAGCCACGGTTGTAGCGACAAACTACACATTGTTTAAAGAAAACATGCACGGGAAATTTACTTTGTTAGATTTCCGGTTTACTAGCAACAAGAAAAAAACTCTAATTTAGAGAAAACTACTTTAGGTTAGATATTAAACCTCCGTTTTATTGGAAACATCAATTCAGTGCTAGAGCCATAATAAATGCATTTATTTCCACCCTAGACCGACATAGAATTCACACTAAAACATCGGTCTTGTTTACACCAACAAAGATGGCGACAGTCCATCCTTTGGTCAAGAGAGGGGACTTGGGTCTCATTATCTCGTAATGGGTTGACTTCTGAAGTTTTCAGCACACCCCTTTCGTCTGCGCTTGAGGACTTAACGACGATTGGCGAAGGCACTGTGGGGGTTTGGGGCTTGACCAATCCCGCGGGGCTGGTTTGATTACGGGGGCTTCTACGTTTCTTTGATTGACGTGGGCCGTTTCTGACGGGGGGCGTAGCCACCTCGGCTGGCACTGAAGAAAAATCACGGGGCGTGGCGCTGTTTGGTTAATGATTCTAATCCTGTCACGCCCAAAACGACATCGTAGAACGAATTGTTGACCGGTGTAATACACGCTACTGTTTTTACCACGGTGCCATCATCTAACCTTAGATTTAGATTTACTTGATCTAAGGTAAAAACTTGCTTACACAAGGCAGTTTTACATTTAATCTTACGCTTTAAGCGTGGCCAATTTCTGGCGAGCTTGGCGCTAACTAGCGAAACTGTGCTTCCGGAGTCGCATAAAATATTAATTTTATTTTTCCCTATGCTACCGGACAGAGTACTAGCCTTAAGAATTTTACTGGCATCTTTCCCGACTGGAAAACATGCGTTAACTTGCTGGGGTTTCGAGTTAAGCTCGGGGCATTCCCTACGAAAATGTTGGGGAGAATTGCACACGTAACAGCGCCTAACTCTATCTTGACTAAGGCTAGTTTTTTCACTAGCACTAATATTTATGGCAGGGTTCCCTCCAGGGTTATCTGCGTTCACACTGACAGATCCGGCCGGATTAGCTGTCGTGTTGTGGTTACGGTTGTGACCACGCTGTTGACCAGTAGGTTTAGAACCTTGGTTCGACGCTACAGCTATGGGCTGTGTTTTGGCTGCACGAGTGGCAGTCTCGTTAGCAATCTGTTTATTGCGGGTTGTGAACTCGTCACAAAGCTGGGCCGCTTCGGCCAGAGTTCCTAATCTGACTTGATCAGGGATCCATTTTCTGAGATGGATTGGACACGATTTATAAAATTGCTCCAAAAGTACAAGATTGACAAGTTTATCGTAATCACGGTTAACCTTAGCCAAAGTTACCCAACGAGTGAAAAGAGTTTCTAACTCAAATGCATAATCCTGGAATTGCATTTCCACACCTTTTTCGAGAGAACGAAATTGCGTTTGCAAAGACTCTTTAGTCTGTACAAAACGGGCAAGCAGTTTATTTTTGACTATTTCGTAATCCTGCATTTCAGCGTCTGTTAGCTGATCACAAACTTTAATAAAGACCTCACCGACGAGGGGTTGCAACGCCGTGACCAATTGGTCTTTAGGAATCTTTTGACTAGTCAAAGTTCGTTCAAAAATCTTAAGAAAACTGTTAATGTCAGTATTGGGCGTCCACCTATTTACTAGTCGAACTATGTCGGCCACTTTACCATGTTTTGCAACTGGATTCGGGGGAGTTGGGGGAGCGCCGTTAGCTCCATTAGGAGCGGGGTTAAGATTTAACGTAGCAGCATTTAGCTTCGCTAGTTCGAGCTGCTTGTCCAGTTTAGCTAACTCCATAGCACTGGCACGGTCATTAATTTGGGCATCTTGGTCCCTTAAAGCTAGTTCATGAGCACGGCGCTTGTCTGCGTCCGCAACTTCGAGTGCTCTTAACTTTAATTCTTCTGCTTTTAAAAACAGTTCATTTTCTTTGGTGGCTAATTCTTTCTTGGCGAAAATAGCCGCTTCTCTCCTTTCAATAGCGTTAGCTAGTGCATCGGAAAGTTCACTTAAATCAAGTTTGCCATCTTCGAGGGCTGCTCGTAAGATCTGTTGGGATTCTGCTCTAGAATCACTGACTGTAAAGCCTAAGTTCAAACAGGCCTTCTTTAAGTCCTTGTTTGTGATATCCCGAATGATTTCGTCTAATTCTTCCATTTCGGACATTTTGAGTCTTAATGGTTAACGTGGTTTCAAAATAAAGCTTTTATAAATGAAACAAAAATTAAAAGCAGCCGCTTAAAATTTAACGTTACTTTTGAGCAGAGCGAATTAATACAAAAAAAACTTCTCTCCCAAATCCAGTAAGATTGCACATAAAAATACACTTCTAAAACTCCCAGCACTCTGGTATATGAATAGCTAAATTGCATAAATGCTATCAACTACAACACTCGGCTTGGCAGCCTCTAAGCATATCTCATGTACACTTACCCAATTGTACAATCGCTGTACGGTCAGTCTGTCCTTCCGTTCCACCGTAGTACGGGAAGTTCGGCACTGATTTTCACGGGAGTCGATCGTCACTGGTGGGCGGTCAAATCCACGGGACTTCGGCGTTGTACTCAAAATCCACGGCTTGGCTGCACGGAGTGTAGTTTCCCTCTCGGGCCTCTTCTCCTACAGCATCGGTTGGGGTTGAGACGGCTCTTGACGGGAGGACGTCTACTGGAAGCGGCAGCGGCTGCTTCCTGGCGCCGGCAGTTGTTGGAGCTGCGGCGGGGGTTGTACTTTTTATAACGTTAGTACGACTTCTGCTTCGTGACTTTTTAGCTTGTCACAGGCATCTGCTTCGTGGCCATGTTTGGCTAGACCACAGACATCTAGTTGGAAGTGGCTTGCATCCTTCTAGGCATGTAGCATGGCAGGGGGGGAAACGCTTGACGGGAACAGCACCTGTTCATCCCACCGCTGCCACCAGCTGTAACGGCGGACGCTACGACGGCTTAGGTGCTTGTAACGCCCCCGGTTTCCCTGGTGTACGTGGAGTTTCAGCTTGAGGTTAATCGGTGTTAATGACGACTTTTATACGTTATTCAACACAGCATGGACACTGTCCCAGCATGGGGGATGAAGCGCCGGTCCTAATTTAAGGGGCCTAACCTTAAACTGTCGGTATCGCTGCCACCAACGGTGGATTTAACTGTTTAACTAGCTAAAATCTAAAAATGGGCTACATATTTAATTTTACACTAAAATACAATTAATCAAGTCTAGCAAACGACTGAAGCTCAAAACTCCTGGTTTTATTTTTGCGACAGAGAATGAAAGTACACTTTACATTATAGTTTGCTTCGAAAGCTTTTGAATACCAATTATTTAAATAGGCAACAAGTTTACATTTACATAAAGTAGCAAGTTTGAATATACACTTAGTATTTCATAAATTCAGACAAACACACTTGGTTTGAATAAAGTTTTAAATTTTCACATTAGAAAAAGTAAATCATGAGTGCTCCCGGAGACACCCGCAACTGATTAAAGTCTATCTGACAGTATGTTTCTTATGATCAACCGTCCACAGTTATGTTTCTAAGTTTTCCAAGCACAAAAAGATCAACCTCCCTTAGTTCCCTCGAGAACTGTTCTAAGTAATAAAAAGCCCGGCAATTTTACACTTAGGCATCAGTTTGTTTCAATTTGCCTTCCACAAAGATCAAACCGTCATTTAGTTTAAATTAAAAATCCATTTAAAGTAAACTGGTAAAATTTGGTTTTTAGGAAGAGAACCACTCTGACGTTATGGGGTGAAGAAACCTAAGATGCCGCTACAGGCGTCACCACCATAATATTCTCTAGCTAGAGAGTTAAGTTAAGTTTTGAACTAAAATTTAGAATATGGGGGTCCTAAACTGAACTTTCAAAAGCTAAACTATAACATACGAACCACCACCATCGTGCTCGGCATGGCATTCTCCGGACATGGCGTCTCCACTCCCGACTGGCGTGACCGGTCTCTAGCTTGAGATCTGTGAGCTGTGCTGTGCTGACTGAGCATTCTGGGGCTGGGGTTTTATGCACATTATCGGAAGTAAGCGCGGACTCGCGGGGTAGCTACGGGGGTCTGATTGGCTGAGGGCCTCGAGAACAATGGAAAGTGGGAGGAGAAGTCGGATGAACAAAGGAACTGGGTGCAGAGCCGTTTGAAGGAGTAGGAACATGTAAAACGGAAAAAGATCGGCCTGTTTTGAGTTTCACTCAATTGAACTTTCGGAAATGGGCCTTTACTTTGTATTATTGGCTACGGATTGAATATTTACATGTCTGCAACGTGATTAGGCTCTTGTTAAAGCTTATTACGTGGCTTTGGGTAATGTCTAGAACATTACTATTAAATTAAACAAGCTTTAACGGTAAACTGTAGTGTTAAACACCACAACTAGTTTTGGCTGGGGAGGGGGGCAAAAACGGGGAATTCGAAGTTTTTGCACAGTTTGACTTTCGGATTTGGTTTGAACAGATCTTTTTAAGAATTCTTTTAGTGTTTAATAGTAGATCAAGCTATTTGCAGATTTCGGTGGGTCACAGTCAGGTCCAGAGGAGAACTAAAATAAACATATATACACTGAAAAATTCGTGTCCGGTAGAATGCCAGGTCGTAATGCGTTTATACGTTTGGACATATGGTAGTGTTTCTGGGGATAAAAGAATATAAATAAAGTATAAATGCGGTTAAATGAATGAGCTTAATTGAATGCTATAACACATTAAGTTACAGAGAACCTTTAACGTTTAAAAGTTTAAAGTTAAAATTCGATCGTTGTGGAAATTTTCCATATGGATTGCGGCCGACAAACACAATAAAAAATATCACACTTCAAAAATGGTTGTCTGTACAAACCTCATACAATACACTAAGCTAATATGTTTGGGCTTTTTGCCCTAAAAGAAAAGAATAAAATGAAGATACAGAAATACAGAGTTTTATAATGGCGGCCATGATGAAAGTGCGATGTAGTCGGTTTTGGGCGATCTTCAAATGTAGTTTTAATGGTCTTCAAGGAAGAAAGTCCGGATTTGGGCTTCCCCAAGAGTCTTGTATTTTGACAGGCTATTAAATGTCGAAGAGTTTGGGGAAATCGGACCATTATTGCGAAAACGGCCAGATATGCATCGGCGAGGCATTTGGGTGCCTCGAGAAAAAAAAATTTCATTTTTGGAAAAACAGGCGTTTTTCAGTGGCGCTCGTTTACAACGCCGACCACGCAACGGCCGCCGACAGCCGACACGCGAACGAAGCCGACACGCAACGGAAGAAGGCCGACTGGCGACAGGGCGACAAGATGGCGACCATTACAATGTACAGGATGACGAGGCCGACGCACGTCAGCAACAGCGTTGCGCAAGTATTGTTGATACTATCGGAGGCCAACCGCTCCCCCCCCTCCCCCCCATCCAATGCACACGTTCTCAAAAGAAAGAGTGGCCTTTAACGAAGAAGAGGATGAAATTGAACCAGGCAATCAACGTTTTTTTTCTAATGCCAAAGACCCAGACGACATTTACAATGAGGGACCAGGTTTTGTGCCGTGGGGAGATTTTGTAGAATACACTGCGAGACACCTATCAGGTACTCGTTTCTGCTAACGTTACATGCCTCCTACTCCTGACCCTGAGGACCCACCAGTCGAGACCTGCATGAATTCTGACTACCAAAAACGGGTCGCACACAACCTGCCTCAATCACAGGTGCTTTTTAGGCAACTATTGAACATCGAAAGTGCTACCAGGAATTTTGAAGAAAATATTTCAGCTTCCTTACTGATACCACCACATGACCCCAAGAAGTCAAAATTTTTCTACAAATCGACTGGCAATGACGCACCGGGGAAAGAGAGGTACAAAACCTTTTCTGAGGCAGAGTATGTGCATGAAAAGCAGTACATGGAATTAGGCTCTGTTTTGAAAATGCCGGCGTTTATCCGAACACCACTGTTCGCAGTGGAAGATGATGAAACCATACTTAGGAACACGCTTCGAGCTAACTCTCACGCTGACTTGGCTTACTTGGCGGCCGCTGAAGCGATTAAGAAGATCGCTAGTAATAACCCTACAGTGCTTAAAGACCCAACTTTCAACAAGTGTATGCAACTTATAAAAAGAGCATCGTCCTTCCAGAAGGATGGGTTCAACTGGGGATCGAGACTCCTCATGAATTCGGTGTTTCGCAGAAGAGACGCAGCCCTAGAATCTGCGCAAGGGATCCCGGTGGACACCATTGGACTGCTACAGCTCCTGCCTATCCACAAGTCGGCAGAACTATTCGATGGGAAACTGCTACAGCTTGCCCCGGAACTCAAGGAGAAGACACGTGCCATTGCCAACCCGACTTCGGGACAGAAGAAAAAATTCAAAAACACCTAAACGGCTCGGTTTTCCTGGGAATTTCTCACCAAACAATCCCGATATCAACGGGAACAAGAAGCCGACACAGACTGAGAAGCGTCAACCGTCTGCCTTTCAGGAACCCGCCCCCCCTCCTCAACCAAGAGGAAGGGGCAGCGGGGGTCTTGAAGACCCTACTCAAGATACTGACGTCAAGGTACAGGTACCTTCCCCCATTCGCCGACAGGTGGGGGGAAGGCTAAGATATCACGTGTCGGAGTGGAAAAAGTTGACAGCAGACACTTTTGTGATATCAGCACTGGAAGAGGGCTACCTTCCTCCATTCGTCTCCACTCCTGTCCTTACTGCGAAGTCGCCGGAGTGGATCACGTCTCAACCGGTAGACGAGCTTTTAGACGCAGAATTGAAAAAACTTCTGGAGAAGAGGGCAATCGAGGTGTCAACACCCGGCACGAAGGATTCTGGAGCCCGGCCAGGGTGATACCGAAGAAGGGGGGGGGGGGGCACAAGGCTATCTTCAACTTAAGAAGACTCAACTCGTTCTTGGAGAAGAAGCACTTCAAGATGGAAACAATAGATTCCATCAGAAAGGCGTTGAGGAAAGGGGAGTTCACGGTGACCATCGATTTAGAAGACGCTTACCTGCACGTCCCCCTACATCCATCGGTGCATCACCTTTTCCGAGTGCACTCCAAAGGAATTACTTACCACTGTGTGACTCTCCTCTTCGGACTATCGACGGCCCCATTTGTTTTCACAAAGATCCTTCACCCTGTACTATGGCGTCTGCACGAATTACACATTCGAACGTATGCCTATCTGGACGACTGGATGCTTCGCAACGAGTCCAAGATGGCATTGAGAGGCAATCTCCACCAATGCATCACCATCTTCCACAAGTTGGGATTAGGAATCAACGTCAAGAAATCGCGATTTACCCCGCAAAGAGCGTTCACATTCCTAGGAGCACAGTTCGATTTAGAGAACATGCTGGTACGCCCTTCCCCAGAAAGGACTGAAAACCATAGCAGAAATGCAAAAACTACTGGACAGGACACACATTTCCGCCATCGACCTCGCTTCAGTCCTGGGTACAATGGACTCTATAACAAGACTGGTCCGGTGGGGTCAGTGGCAAGCCAAGCCATTACACTGGTTCAGAAAGCTGAATTGGTTACCGGGAGTGACTTGGATGTATAGGGTACCTCTGGACAACATCCCGCGGTGGAACGTAGAATGGTGGATGCAGGAAAAGACACTGACGAAAGGAGTCCCTATCCACGAGCCGACCCCAGACTTCCTGTTTTCGGACGCATCAATGGAGGGCTGGGGAGGGCACATGGACAGCTCCGAAGCATCAGGGAGATGGTCGGAACAGAAGGAGTTGCACATCAACGTCTTGGAACTCAGGGCAGTGCGATTGGCCATTACAGCATGGGAAGGAAAAATTCGGGAGAAGTGTGTCGGTATAATGTCGGACAACACGACAGCTGTGGCGTACGTCAAGAGGGGAGGAGGCACCCATTCCATAGCATTAATGGAGGAGACTTTTCTCTTCAACCTGTGTTACAGGTTGGACATCACGCTACAACCAGGACACATTGCAGGGAAGTTAAACGTATGGGCAGACGCTCTGTCCAGAAAATCAACGACGGAGTGGATGTTAGATCCATCAGTGTGCAAAGCTCTCTTTACCAAGTGGGGCACCCCGCACCTCGATCTGTTCGCGACCAGACTCAACACACAGCTACCTCACTTTGTGTCTCCTTTCCTGGACGAGGGAGCGTGGGAACGGATGCCCTAGCGATGAACTGGGACGGACTAGCCGGGTACGCCTTCCCACCGTTTTTCCTGATCCAGGACACACTCAACAAATTCCGATCGAGCAAAATGTCACTCATTTTGATTGCACCATGGTGGCCAGGAGCACCCTGGTTCGTGGACCTGATCGAACCGATCCATTACGGAGAATTTCCTCTCCCAAGGGAGAGGAACGAGACAACTCCAACCCACAATCACATATTCTTCACCTTCACGGATGGAAACTATAAAGAAGACCCTTCAACACGCAGGATTCTCGTACCCGGTAGTCAAGAGGATTCCTCAATGCCATCGAAAATCGACAGTAAGAGACTACGAAACAAAGTGGAAAAAATGGTACGGATGGTGCACGGAGAGAGGATTGGAACCATGTAACCCTTCGGAGAACGACCTGGCCGACTTCCTTGAGGGGTTGTACGATAGCGGATTGGCACCAACATCCATTAAAGGATACAGATCGGCTATTAACTCGGTATCGATCTTAGGAGACAAACCGATCCTGACCAGCAGGGTCATCTCAAGACTTATCCAAGCATTCGAGAACGGAAGACCTAAAGTGAGAAATCTCTTCCTAAAGTGGAATCTCCCCTTGGTTCTTAGGAGTTTATCGGGGCCACCATACGAGCTGCTGGGGTCCGCATCAATAACTTTCTTGACGCGTAAGACACTGTTCCTAGTAGCGCTTGCAACTACAACTAGACAGAGTGAATTGGCAGCGTTATCGAGGGAGGACCAACACATGCGATTCTCCAGAGGTTTCTCTACGATGACGCTTACATTCCCAGCACACTTCCGAGCCAAAAATTCAAAACCAGACGTCATACCACAACCTATCAGGATTAGGGCCTGGCACCAGTGGTGAATAGAGAAGATGAGGAGAGACTACAATGCCCAATTCGAGCGGTTAGATGCTACCTGAAGAGAACGGAGTATTGCAAAAGGGTTGGTGGAGGCGACGCTACAGCCACACCACTCTTTCTGAATATAGACGGTGAATCGGGAGAAGCTTTACTTGCACCAGTAACACTGGCTAGGATGGGGAAGTGGATCTGCGCGGTCATAAAGAAAGCATATGAAGAAGGCCCAATTATACTGACATCCCGAAAGACAGAGCTCATGAACTGAGAGCGTTGCCAGATCGTGGGCATATGGGTGTGGAACGCCTCGCGCCTGGAACCACAAAAACACCTTCATTAGCCATTACTTGAGGGACACCAGTGGGTAAGAAGGCGCCAACATAATAAGAGGTCATCTAGTGGCTGGAACGTGCCATGAAGAGAGGGCACAACAGTCAAGTTCCAAGACAGGAAGGAGGGCCCATTAAAAGTTCCTTTTTCTTGAATGTATTAACTTGATGTATTGTTTCCAGAAGTTGGGTTCAGCTCAACCCGCCGCCTTAGCGACAAAATCAGCACGGATTACTGAAGGTAACTATACGCAGATATTAAGAAACACAAATTTTAACTATGTTTAAAATTAGTTTTTACTATCCTAGAATACTTACCTTCAGTAAAACCCGCCCGCCTCCCCACAAGAGCTGAACCATAAGAGTTTGAGCGATGTGAGGGAAAGATGGCGGCACACTGAACAAGGGAGACACAGTGGTGCACCTAGCAGGAACTAGACGAAACTAGAAAATGTTTAGGAAAGCCAAAAAATGGGCGAAATTTTTTATCTTGAGCATGGAAATCTAAAATTAAGCGATTTTAGGACGGATTACTGAAGGTATGTATTCTAGGATAGTAAAAACTAGTTTTAAACCTAGTTAAAATTTGTGTTTTTCACTTTTTACTCAAATTGCAATAACTGTATCGGATTGCTCTGCTAAATCAAAAATTGCACTGCCCTAACTGGTATTCATAAAAAGCAGGAAAAGGCCACAATCTGAACAAAACTGAATACTCACTTACATAACGCCCACATTTCTTAGGCCTACAGAGTTTTCGCTTTATCAGAAATGAAACAAAAAGGAAATGAAGTTTTAACTGAAATAAATTGAAGGTTTTATAAGTGAAAAATTAAATCGGAATTACCTATTCTTTACAGGTGAAAGATTTTCTGGAAAATGTTCAAATTCCTTAATTTTAGGTAAATTTTTTTTTTAATTCCCCGAATTTTCCAAACTTGATAAATTCCCTGAATTTTTCCTGTTTTACAGGTAGAACGCCACCCTGCTCAGGCTACATCACTAGGGTTTGCAGGTGAGACATTTTTTTTACTGCTGCTGTGCTACTGGCACGCTGTTTGGGAACTTTCGGTTTTCGTTTGGAACGTAAATGGAGTTGGACATAGGGACGGGGAGGAATGTCCTAGTTTACAAAAAAAAATATTTATAGGCTACAGCCCCCCTTGACGAGTTTCTAAATATACTAGGAACTATACATTAGTTTTCATTGGCCATGATTAGTAGTCACTAATTGTATTAGTAAAGGCGGTATGTAGCCAATGGCTGTTAGGTTTGACCTCAACCTCCCTATTTAAAGCCGAAATTTCGATGCTTTAAATTTCTCTGCTTGTCTTTCAATATTTTCCACTCAAATTTAGTATACAAGCTTTGTTGGACTTGCTGAACATGTGTCCCAACTTTTACTAATTTCCGATTTGACACATCGGAGAGCTGTAGGCTAGGCTACCTGAGCTGGAATTGTGATTTTCATTTTTGGCTTGGACTTTTTGGCACGACACGTTACTAGTCCTACTACCATATGGACTCGTTTATAAGCCGCACCACGACTTTATGAAGACCAAAAAGAAAAAAGAAAAACATGCATATAAACCACAAATTCATGAGATAATTCCTTAATGCTTTACCAAACCGCTGTAAAACATGGCTGATAACCCAACAATTGCAAATTGATGGCCTCAATCGCTAGTCACCGACTTACTACAGTCATCTTCAGAGTTAACACCAGTACTGCTTTCGTTGCTCAATTCAGCACCATCTCCTGGAACTTCCTGTTCTGTAGTTTCGTCTGTATCCCACAAGATGTCATCCTCTGTTCCATCAAGATGGTTGATGATGCAACATTTTTTGAATTCTTTTTTCAAAAGTCTTTTTTTTTTAATGCAAGTTAAATGGTTTTTTAGAAATAACTTTGCAATGGATGCAGCTAGTGATTTGTGGTTTGCACCATTGGAAAGCTGACGAAAAACCGGTTAAAATGGTGTATTTGAATTTCAAAATCGATCAATATTTAGCGAAGTTGTGGTCATGTCTGTGTATAAGCCGCAGGTTCCTGTTTTGGACAAAAATATATCGAAAAAAGTGTGGTTTCTATGCGAGTCTATACGATATGCTCTGTACAGATCAAACTATTCGTCCTATAAAGCTGGTTCTTAGCTCATTATTACTCTGTAGATGTAGGCTACTCTTTCCTTTTTCTAAATGGTCAAGTGCTTCAGGGGTTATGGAGCTCTAAACGACCAAATTGATTGTTTTAAACCAGCAGTTCCCAACCTTTTCAGCCATATTCCTCCCCACTGGAACTAGTTAGCATCCAATACTGTTTTTCTTTCCCCACATACGATAATGGCAAGTGTTGCCAGATGGGTAGAAAAATGCATGTCGAATAAAGATAATTTTGCCATCCTCATACAATTTAATTTCTATCGCTATGTATAGCGAAATAAAATGTTCACCATTTTTTTTTTATAGTACGCGACGAGAGGGAATGCTTCGCGCCTCCCCAGTTAGGAAACGTGGTTTTAAACACTGTTACTATTCAACAATGTCAATCAGCAAATACCAGCTTCAAGACGTACACTGAAGATTAAAGGATTTGTTTCCATTGGTTTGTGCAAACCGTAGCCTAATTGATACAGATGAGCAATTCCAGAGCAAAGCAGACATAAGGATGAAAAAACAAAAATTGCTTTGGAATAAAACTAAACTTTTTTTTGACAGCTAACCACACCAATATTCGTAATCCATGGCCAATGCACTTTTAATAGGTTTTTGAGGGGCTTGAAATGGCCCTTACCAACAATGTCCTAATTTAATAAGATTTGGAGCAACTGTGAAATACTACAGATACTACAATAACTAAATACAGATGCAAATCTATTTAGGTTGCCTTTTGGACTTATATGTCAGACTGCCTGAGTGGGGAATCGAACCCAGGACCTTTGAAATCAAAGGCCGAGGTTCAATTCCCCGCTCAGGCAGTCTTGACATATAAGCCCAAAAGGCAACGTAAATAGGTTTGCATCTGTATTTAGTTATTTCTTGTACGCATTTGGCTTTCCCATCCTTGATACTGCAATATTTGGCCCAGACTGCAGCTACACTATTGTTAAGAACTTGTAAAATCCTATTAGCAGAAGCTATCATTGTTGTAGGTCATGTCTATGCAACAATGAAGGGCATGTCACACCCATAACAAATTTTCAGCAATTCCCCCAAAAAAGAAGTTTCTAATTTTTTTTAGAGGTTAAAAAAATAATCCCCAGTTATGAATAAAGAACAATCCTAATCAAGTATAGATAAATTTTATTTTTCACATAGAACTGTCTAGATTTAGCGTTATGGACGTGACCAAACCACATGAATTTGTAGCACAACTCTGAAAATTATACAGCTCAGTATCAAGATGAGATACAGTCTGCCCACTGGCACCAATGGCAAATAACTATATTCACAGCAGTTGCATGGCCACACAAAGATGTTCAAGAGTTGTATGTAATTGTGAGGGACGAATTGCAACACGACAAACATGCTGTGTGTGTATTTTTGTGTAAAATTCTGGAGGAAGTGCAGCTAACAGTCGAGACTGTCAAGCTATTCACAGATGGCCCCTCGTCACAGTTTAAAAACAGATACATTCTCAAGTTTTTATGCACAGAACTAATGGCAAGATTTCCATTCAATGTTGTTTGGCATTACTTTGCCACCAGTCACGGCAAACGTGCTGTTGATGGTGTTGGTGGTACCATTACAAGGCTAGTGTGGACTGCTGTGAAGGCGAGGAGGGCCATAGTGCAGGACGCAAGGGCTTTTGTTGCTACAGCTAAGCAACAAGATCCTAGAACCACTGTGATATTGCTTAATGCACGTGACATCAAGGTTAGCACGAAGGAGATGAAGTTAGATGACCTGTGGAAAGATGTGCCAGCAGTTCCAAAAATAATGAACGCGCATCATGCATCCGCGACTGGAAAAGGTAGATGATTGTACAGAGCCTATACCAATGCCACTTCATCGACAGTCTTTTCTTTCTTTGAACCCAATTGTTCAGTTTTTTTGAATGAAAACTGCCAGCAAATGACGTTTGCCTTCCTAATGCTCCCTACAGTTCAAGATGTTTAATTATCTTACAACCTGGAGACTTCATTCTAGTGAGTTCAAAGCCGGGCGACCTGTTCGTAGATACGTCGGCCAAATTGCGGCAACTGACCCTACCCAGGAGTGTGCAGAAGTAAATTTTTTAAGAAAACAAGATTCTAATGGCAATACTTATGCATACACAAAAGATGATACCAGTTGGATCGATACTCCACAAGTGATTGAAACCTTACCACAACCGACCATAATCGAAAAAAGTGATAATCGAAAGCGCTATCACTTTGATATTCCTGTTGCAGCTGAGTGAAAAATTGTTTTGTCGGCTGTAAATTACCTTTTCTGTAATTATTTTTAATTTGGTAAGATTTTACCCATCATATGTCGCATCTTGACAGACAGCGTCACGTCCATAACGGGTACCGACACGTCCATAACGCTGCTAATTTGCAAATTTTTTTCCAAAAATTATTATGCCACTGCTAAGTTCATTACATATGCTATGTTGTACAATAATAAAACAATTTTTGCACCTGCATGATTCAGAGAGTTTTACATGCTTTGTATCTGCCAAAATGGGCGCGTTTTCCTAATGCCACGTCTTTCAACAATTTTCATGAATTAATTGTGGCTTTTAAACAGACTGCTTCAAATTTAAAAGCACAAAATGACACCTAACACTCCTAGGTTATATGTTAAATTAATTTTTTTTTTCTAGCTGTATACTTTCTTAGCATTACTAACTGTGGAAGAAGCGCAGCTAACAGTCGAGACTGTTAAGCTATTCACAGATGGCCCCTCGTCACAGTTTAAAAACAGATACATTCTCAAGTTTTTATGCACAGAACTAATGGCAAGATTTCCATTCAATGTTGTTTGGCATTACTTTGCCACCAGTCACGGCAAACGTGCTGTTGATGGTGTTGGTGGTACCATTACAAGGCTAGTGTGGACTGCTGTGAAGGCGAGGAGGGCCATAGTGCAGAACGCAAGGGCTTTTGTTGCTACAGCTAAGCAACAAGATCCTAGAACCACTGTGATGTTGCTTAATGCACATGACATCAAGGTTAGCACGAAGGAGATGAAGTTAGATGACCTGTGGAAAGATGTGCCAGCAGTTCCAAAAATAATGACCGCGCATCATGCATCCGCGACTGGAAAAGGTAGACACGCCCTGGCGGTCACGTCCATAACGATGGAATTGCTCAGATACAAAACATTAAAACAAGCTAATCTAAACGCCATGGTATGCCAAAGTAGCACGAATTAGACAACAAAGACGAACTCATTTGATGCTTATGGTAAGTTTAACTGACCCGAAGTCAAAGCAGCAAAGGGACACAAACTTTTCAGTAGCATAAGGTTTCAGACCCTGCAGTGTTGCTGTACTGTTTCGTCCATGCAAACCTTATTGTTGTATCCACACACTATACACGTAAATACAATTAAAGCCAGAGCCTAAATTTCAAAACTTTTCATGCACAAACAAAAGAAAAATAATGTAAGGCTACACACTCGAATACTTGGCAAAATTTTTCATTGTTCTTCAGTCACACCGTCTTTCCTTCATCACCCTACTGATGATACACCATTTTCCAAGATTGTTAAGCACTTTTCCAGGCAACGAAATTCATTACTTTCCAGAACATTTCCAGGTTTTCAAGGACTCGCACGAACCCTCAATTACCTCTAGTTGCTGTGCTAAGCACACTAAGACGATTAGTTTTTAAATATTTTTCAACGATGTCGTTTAGCCAAGTAGAACGCATCAATCAATTTAGCTGATGTATCGTGAGCAAAAGCAAAAATGGTAAAAAAAAAACAACAAAAAAATACATTCCAATACAGCAGTAAGGTTTCACTTTACTTTACTTTATTTAAACTCGCGCTGCTGTGTCGTGCAGGCTATGCAGCAAGAAAATGAACATTTTGCCGGCCCCCAGCCTGGCCGGCTAAAAATGGTTTCTTTTTGCCTAAAACATACTTAACCTGGTAATTTTAGCATTACATTCCTCGAATGTGATGTTCCCCTGGAGGTTTCTTCCGCTTTGTAGGCACCTGCTTGCATATCCCACCGCGCATGCGCGGCGCGGTCCTCCCATATAAAAGACAGCGCGCACGCTATCGGCATTGTTTTACTCTCAATGTGTCAGGCAGTGACTCGAGAGGGGAGGCAGGGCGGGAGTTAAGGTTTAAGTATGTTTTAGGCAAAAAGAAACAATTTTTAGCCAGCCAGACTGGGGCCGGCAAAATGTTCTTTCTTTATTGCCAAAACATCTTAACCTGGTAATTTTAGCATTACCAGTTGACCTCGTCAAAGTTGGTGGCGGGCACTGTCTGTACGAGCGCCCCGGGATGCAAGCAGGCTTTCCCCCATGAATTTTATAATTGCAAGAGAAAAATTCGCACTTTATTCAGAACAATTTGGGCTAACAGGAATTTGGTCTCTTTCGTGGGAATTGGTGGCCCTGAAAAGAACCGTTGTTTGACGGTCTTGCTTCTAGGTGGATGGATCTTGCTTCTGCTTCGTTCTGAGTGCTTAAGGGGGTTTGACCACAGTTCTGGCTGCGACGATCGGTCCCAGTCGGTGTAGTCCGGATTCATCCTTCGTCATATCCCTTAGGTAGTGGGACATGAAGGTGGATTGGTGGCGCCACGATGCTGCTGCTAGGATTTCTTCGATTGGTGTGGCATTGTGGTGGGCCCAAGATGTGGAGACAGCAATTACTTTATGCGCCGCTATCCTCATGCTCTTACTCGATTCGTGTTTGTCGTAAACTACTTCGATTGTTTTCTTGATCCAGCGTGACACCATGGCGGTTGTTGTTTCGCCAGTTTGGAGGTCCACTGGGAGGAAGAGTTGGTTCCTGCCTCTCCATATGTCTTCGTGTTGAGTGCGGGCAAGGTAGAAGCGGAGAGCTCTGACCGGGCAGAGGAGGCGTTCAGGTTCGTTTCCAGTGAGGTTCGAGAGGGCAGGGAATGTTATGGGTTTCGAGGGCTCGGATGGTTTTTGAGTTTTTGCTCTGAAGGATGCTCTTGGAAAGAGTGTGACTGATGAGAAATTCAGGCCGAAGATGCAGTATGCCGGGTCTGCCGAAAGGGCTTGGATCTCTGAGCATCTTAGACTTGCTGCCAGTGTTACGAGGAAGACAGTCTTGCGGGGTCATGAGTTGGAGTGAGCTGTCTTGCATGGGTTCATAGGGGTTCTCATTAGTGATTGTAATACGATGGAAAGGTCCCAGTCGGTGACGGAACGTCTGGTGGTTGGTCGATCGTTTTCGTATGAGCGTAGTAAAGCAGAAATTCAATAGTCTTCAAGTAGGGCGGTGCGACCGGCAGCTTTGTAAACGGAGTTTAATGCAGACCGATAGACGAGGATGGTGGAGCCTTTGAGTTTGTCGATGTTGAAGAGGTCACCGAAGAAGCTTAGGAGCTCGGGAAGAGAAGGGTTGAGTGGATTTGTGCGTTTTGCGATACACCAATGAATCCACTTAGACCAGTGGCTGTCATACATGCGGTTTGTCGATTCTCTGGTTGCTTTTGATGCGATGCGGTCAGCCTCCTCTTGATGAATGCCAGCCTTTTTGAGGAGTTTGATGATAGTAGCCACCCGTCTAAGTTGAGGAGTGGAAGGTTCGGGTGCAGTTTTTTCCTTTCTGTTGTGACAGAAGATCTGGTAGAAGAGGGAGACTTCTTGGAGTGTCGATTACTAGGTTTGGGAGGAGCGGGAACCAAGCTGCTGATGGCCAGAGGGGGGCTATTAGGATGAATAGACTCTGGCTTTCTTCTACTTCCGAAGTACTTGTCAAAGCAGTTTGAATGGTGAAAATAGGTAGGCGAACAGGTTTTGCCATGGGAACGTGAGAGCGTCTACTGCTACTGCTGAGTCGTCCGGAATCGGGCTGATGTAATGGGGAAGTCTGGCATTGTGCCTCGTGGCGAATAGGTCCAGCATTGGTCTGTCCCAGATGTTGAAGAGAAATTCGCAGATGGATTTCTTGAGGCACCATTCGCCTGCTGGTGGTTTCAGGCGTGAGAGAGAATCTGCAATCACATTCCTGTTGCCTGGGATGTACAGATTGAAGATTTCCGTCATTAAGTTGTGGAGCGATCTTTCCGCCTTCTTTCCTGATGTAGGCCAGGGCTTTTGTGTTGTCGGCCTGGATCTGTATGACCTTGTTTTTGATGAGTGGAAGGAAGTGCCGGAGAGCTAGGAGGATTGCACGTAGCTCCAGTCTGCTGATGTGGTCTTTGAGGGTGGCAGACCACAAGCCGGAGATTTCCTGGTTGTTTAGGTGTGCTCCCCAGCCAGTGCTTGATGCATCCGTGAAGATTCGGTGGTCGGGTGGTGGTTCCTGTAGAGCGACGGTTTTCGACAAGTTTGTGGCGTCGGACCACCAGAGGAGGGATTCAAAGGGGAAATCCTTGTTGAGCAGGATCTGTCTGTCCGGATTGTTTTGGTTGATTGAGTGATTGTCTATCCGGTAGTGATGGAATGGTCTTACCATCCACCGTCCGTAAGGGACCAGGTTGGCCATTGCGTCCATTTTTCCGATGAGGGAGTTCAGTTCCCGGGCGGAGAAACTTGGTTGGAGGCGGAAGAGCCAGATGTGATGTAGGAGATCCTCTATGCGTTCTGGAGACGGGGAGATTGATGCCGAACGTAGGTCGAATGAAGCTCCGAGGAACGTAAAGAATTGTTCTGGAAGGATTTTGCTAGGTTTTATTATCGACAGAATTTCCAGGTTGGTGGTTAATTTTTGCCAGGTCGGGAGAAAATGGTGTAATCTGGCCCCGACCGGGAGGCCAGCGAGGTGCAGGGCGTCATTGTTGATTTTCCCGTTGCATTCTTCTACCCCCGGGGGATGGGAATCGGCTCCTTCGGTCGGGGGAAGCGGCGCGCTTCTGTCAGGAGCGTTGGCCGGGGCGGGAGCGAGGAGCGTCGGAACGAAAGGGCTGCTGGTTTCGTTGTTGAGGAGCGGCAGTGTCGTCCGGGCGGCTAGAGGATGATGCCGTGTTTTTGTGACAGTCGTCGGCGGGGCGGGGGTTGGCTTGTCGGTTCCACGAGAACAGGCGGTTTGAGGGCATGAATTGTTTTTGCGGCCTTGGTTTCTTTGAGACATCAAGATGGGGGAGCGAGTGTCGGGATCTGTCCCCGAAAAAGAGTCTCAGATTCGTGGATCGGTTGATTTCTCAGGCGGTGTTGTGTGGATTAGTCCAGGTTTTTGCCGACAACAGGGCAATGTCGTGAAGGAGGAGGGTGTTATTGAACAGTGCTCTTGTCGCCCAGTTCATGCTGCGATAGGTGGCGAAGTTGGCCTTTTGGAAGAGTTGGGAAATCAGGGACGGCAAGTTCTTGAGCTCTTCCGGAGGATTGTCGGACGACAACTTCTCACATAGGGCGTTAATAGCCGTGTGTAAGACATCAGCTTGGGAGGCCGCCCGTAGGCTTAGCCGTAGACATTTGTCGTTCTCGTACAGTACGAAGGTTGGAATGTCGGCCTTCTTGGGTATGGACTAGTGCCGAAGTCCATCTTGATTTCGCTGCAAATGAATTCGCATTCCGGGTAGGTTTCGTAATTGCAGGGGTGTGTGGCGCCGTCTCCAAAGGATCTAAGGAAGCCGTTTTCACGGCCAGGACGTGGCATCGGGGGTTCCGTGTCGAGAAGGGGGTTGCCTTTGCCTAGAATGGAGCCTTCGTTGCGGAGTAGACACGTTAGGAGTGTCGTTGACAGACCCAGGAGGCAGCGGGGCTTGGTGTCCTTGTCCCTGGAGGCGAATCCAAGGCCTGTCATTAGGCCACGGTTGATGACGGGAGCGTCCGGTGCCTTTGAGGGCTTGAACAAGAAGCAATCCGGGACCGTCTGCTCGACAGTCTTTAGAAGAGCTGCGAGCGACAGGGTGGTTTCGTCAGGAGTGTCGTCCGGGAACCTGATGCGTTTCTCGGCAGTAGGGGCGGGCGACAGCGGGTGGTGCGACGACAGTGTGTCGTCCGGCTTGCGCTTAGGTGCCGAGGCCGGCAGGGGAAGAGCGGCACGCCTGTGCCTTTCGTGGCTAGAGGTGGATGCGATCCAGTCCTGGGTGCTGGCCTTTCGTACCGATGACGTGCAGGAGGGACGCGGCATCGGGTTGATCTGCAGATGGCGGACAGTGTCGTGTACGATTTCTCGTACGACATTGCGGCTGACGCTTAGGCTTATCCGGGAGGAATTGGAAGACAGGTCGAGCGGCGAGTTTCGTTCCGGAGAATGGACGAGTGTTGCCCGGCGGAGGTTGCGCTTGGCGGCCAGGTAGGAGTCTTTGGCCACTTAAAGGTCTTGTCGAAGCGACGACAGATCCAGTGGGGCGAGGAGCGGCGAGCGCTGGCCCGGGAGGAGCGGAGAGTCAGGCGAAGCGACATCAGGCATGGCATCGGCGGGTGTCGTGCGGGAAGGTGCGGCGAGGTCGAGGGCGGATGCCCAACGACTGCCAAGATCCAAGTGAGCAAGAGCACGAGGACGAGCAGTGGACGAAGGGTGGGCTTCTGAAGCGTTGTCCATCTTCGGGAAGAATCCAATTTTCCAAACGACAGTCGGGGAACCGGGGAGCGAGGTGACGTGGAGACACCTCTGGAGGAAAATGAATGCCGATAGCGTGCGCGCTGTCGCTTTTATATGGGAGGACCGCACCGCGCATGCGCGGTGGGTTATGCAAGCAGGCGCCTACAAACCGGAAGAAAGCTCTAGGGGACTATCACATTCGAGGAATGTAATGCTAAAATAACTAGGTTAAGATGTTTTGGCAATAAAGAAACCTAATTTTGGAGGGAGGGGGGGGGGGGGTTAAAATTGGTTTCTATCGTCTTACGAAAATTTATACTACCTGTAAATTAAATTGCATTCAGTTCCTGAGTGCTCTTTATGAGTTGAGGTTTATCGCTCTCCTGAACCGGCCAGTGCGCAACCCCACTGCGCATGCGTCACCATGCGCAGTTCTCCTATAAAAGCAGATCGCTCGCCCCTGGCGGCCATCTCTTTTCCTCTCGATACGTCAACCATGATGGTGGCTCAAGACGGAAGGTAGGGTGGGTATTTACAGGTAGTATAAATTTTCGTAAGACGATAGAAAGCCCAATTTTACCTGGGGGGAGGTCAAATTTGGTTTCTATTGCCCAAGGGGAAAAATACACTACCTGTAAATTTAATTGCATTCAGTTCCTGAGTGCTCTGTACCCTGACGGATTTTAAACTCTCTAGATACGCCCAGCTCAGACACCCACCTGCGCATGCCCTCCATAAATAGTGCAACGGCGTAAGCCAGCCATCTACTTTTCCTCACAATATGTCAACCATGATGGTGACTCGAGAGGGGAGGTTGGGTGGGTATTTACAGGTAGTGTATTTTTCCCCTTAGGCAATAGAAACCAATTTTGACCTCCCCCAGGTAAAATTGGGCTTTCTAATTGCCGGGAAGAAAAATACACTACCTGTAAATTTAATTGCATTTACAGCAGACCTCGTCAGTATAGGTGGCGGGCACCATCTTGATGGGCTCCCCAGGGGCGTGAGCTGGATCCCCAGTGACAGAGTTGTGGTTAGTTAGTTGCAGACGCAACATTCTCTGGTCACGGCCGACTTTCTGCGCAAGGCAGTTGGAGTGGGAAGGGAACTTTCAATAGCCAAAGCGAGTTGGCGAGTTCAGGCGAGTTTTTCCAGAATCCACGCTTGTTTGGTTTCGGTTGATGTTTAAACGTTTTTGGCTGATTTGCAGTAGAGTTCAACGGGATGTCAATGAGTGCGAGTTGCGGAGTAAGGTTCATGAAGATTTAGCACATTGGTGTTGAGGTTTATATTGAGAAATTCGAACCACAGAAAGGCGTGAAGGCGCAGACCATTGTGAAATCAAAATCAAGTGATACAGATATTTACAGAGTGTTCAAGGAACAGTGCATTTGCTGTGTTGTTTTGATTTCGGGAAGCAGTCAAGCTGGTGAAGGGTCAATGAGATTGGAGCAGAAGATCAGGAAGTGGACGTAGTATGTGGGTGAACCAAGGGAAACCTTAGAAGGACAGCATGTGAAGGGGCGAATTGCCGAGCACACTGCCATGAGTGTAAAGTTGTGAGGATAAGGATCTATTGAGTGCATAGTGGAGAAGATCGTCGATGTTCAGTTTGACTCGGTGTAAGTGCGAAATTGCCAGACATATGGGTGAGGAATCGTTGATGGCGATGAGCAAGTGTAAGTCGATGAGGGCATCCAAACAGATTAGGTGTTGGCTAAGAGCCGTGAAGGTTAGTCAAGGTGACAAAGTGTTTTATCTTGATTGACAGATTGATTATTCGAACATAAACATTGGATAAGTCCAAAGATTTGGAAATGATCGAGACTTAAACAGTGGAATGTGAGGCGTAAGGCCGAGTGAATAATATAATGGGCCAGCCGGAATTCCTTCAATAGACCTCGTCATGGAAGGTGAGCAAGAAAAGGAGTCCAGGCATGTTATCGGGAGACATGGAGGGCATGAGGGGCGTTGCGTGAGGCCATTTTCCCTTCCAAAAGTGCGCGAAGAAAATGGACGTTACTTCGGGCAGTGCAAGGATTATAGCATTTATCGTCCTTGTATCTAGTTGAGTTAAAGTGACAGGGAAATCGTGAAGAAAATTTAGCTTCATCGTGACGCAGCAGGTGGTTGGTGATGGAGACTGAGTGTGAAGAACTTGGGCACCGTAAAAGATCATCATGATTCAATTGGTGACGGTTAGCTAGAGTGACAATGAGGTTTGTGGGATTTCATTCAAAGACATGCGCGTGAATATTTGTTTAGAAAAGGTTCGGCGAGTTGAAGGAGACCTTCCCATCATAAAACCAAGACGAGGTGGTGTGAGGGAGGCAAGATGGAATGAAGTACGTGGGTGATTAAGTGAAGTCTCACGCAGTGGTTCCAAGAAGCGAGACAGAAGCTAGGTGCGGGTTCAGGGTTGGCGTTGCATCGATTTGTTGTATGGAGTCCATAAGCGTTCGAAGACAGTGCCTGGTGGTTGTTGTCCCAGTGAGGATGGTAGATTGATCAAGGAGGCCAAGTTAGCAGCGAGAGAGGGGTAGATGTCAGCAGCACCAGGTTACCCCAGGCAGACGCTTATCCAAGTCCGAATTGGGTCCAACGCAATGTGACTTCAGAGGACGGACGAGAGCCAAGTGTGTTCAGCATGGTGTGGCCGTGGACAGCTTCGATGCTTGACAAGCTGGAACGAGTGGCGCGGAGAGAATGGTGGTTCACGACGGATATGAGATAACAAGTAGAAGAGTGGGTTTGTTTAGCAATAAGCGGGCTGAACATCAATGAACGAAGATGGTTCACGAATGACGAGTGGTGCGGACGGGAAGGGCTTGTAGATAATGACCGTACCGGTTGACCATGAAGAGTAGCCTGACGACGAACGGGCGTGCGGGTGGTAATGGAATTGAAGGTCGGCCAGATTAACGAACGACGAACGGCTTGTGAATGGTGAAAAGGTGTACGAACACAATGAGCTTGAGCAGTAGCGGGTTAGCGAAAGATGAACGGAACTATGAACGAATATGGGGTGGGTCTTGAGTAGTGAATAGATGACGGATGCAGAACAGGGCAGGCCAAGGATGCAAGAGCAAATGAGGGACGAGCGCATGGACGTAAAAGGGCTAGAATGGTGAGCAGGGTGCCACAGAGCGTGTGGTGACGAGTGGCTGGACTGACTGACAGGAGCGATGCAGTGCGCTTTAACTAACGCGAACGACGAACGATGCGGTGAGCCTCAAAGATCGGCCAATGATGGACGTGAACGACGAACGACGTGAGATGCTGAAATAGGGGTTGTGAAGATTGATGGCCATCAGTGCGGATGAGTCGAAATGATTATGGCTGTGAGGTGGGCTGCGAGCGGCTTGTGAACAACAGTCAGGTCAGCGGATGGCGTATGGGCTGGAGCAGAGATTCTTCCAGGAGAGCATGCGAGCGGTGAGTAGATGAAGAAGAACAGCGACAGATACGGTGAACGCTTCACTTGCTTGGCTGTCGCAAACGGGACGAACGAGCGGATGAGAATCTTCGTTCAGTCAGGAAATCGAACAACGTGACAAGCGAGATGGGCTGAAGGCCAGAAGGGAGAAGTCTTCCGGAAGAGGGCTGCATGGGCGGCATCCATCATGAGGCGAACGGTGCAGCAAATGGTGGCCAGGATGTGTGAGAGAAGCCTTAACTCATTTTTTGTGGAGGTTTTCCTTCCTGAAGAGATTATCTGTAAAGAAACAACGAACGCATCAAAACCTTGTAGGGGTGAGCGGCGAACGAGCAATAAACGAGAGCGAGCTGGAGTCCTCTTGGTGTAGCGGGCGAACGGGTAATGGTCTGCTCGTGACGATGTTGACGCAGCGGCGGCAAACGTTGAACCAACGTGCGGCGAAGGAAGGTTTCTTGCCGGCTTGAATGGATGAAACAGGATGGCGGCAATAGAGGAACCGAACGGCGGTTGTAAGCAGTGGTCGTGAAATGCGTGTTGGGCGGCAGTCACACCGGGGCAGATGCAACGACGGCTGCGAGTAATGGTCATGAAAGCAGCAGCAGAGACAGCAGCATGAATGGCGTTGATTGCGGGGTGAGCGGTGCAGTGAACGGTGACGAACGATGCCACGAACGGACAGACTACATCTTCTTAAGTAGGAGAAAATGTTGTCAATAGGGGACCAACAAATGAACGAACGAACTGACGAATCGAAAAAAATCTTCATGTAGCGGCGGATCTTGCGAACGGGAACGACGAACAGAAGGTTTCTTCATGTAGCGGCAGGTCTTGCTTTGGCCACAACGGGACAAAATACAACAATGGATGAGTGACAGGAATCAGTTTCCGAGTGGCCAGAAGAATAACAATGCCAACGGCTTGGAAGAAGGGCGAACAGCAGTCTCCTTGTGTAGCAGGTGAACGTCGAATGATGAATGCTTCAGTTGCATAATGAGTGGAACGCAAAATCAATGAAAATCTTCTTCCAAACCATGATGAGCGTTGATAGTTCAGGGAGGCCGTAGTAATGGTGGGTTCTGCGAACGGGAACGACGAACGGCCAGGGACGGACGGGAGTCTTCCTTGTATAGCAGGTGAACGGCGAACGGTGAATGCTTCACTTGCATAATGAGGGGGACGCAGAAAAGATGAAAATCTTCGTCCAAACGTGATGAGTGATGATAGATCAGGGAGCCCGAGAGAGTTTCCTTCATTAGAGGATGACCAGCGAACGAACGCGAACGGGAGCCTTCTTCATGTAGAGGCGGTAGGTGCTGCGAACGGGAACGGCGAACGAGAACGACGAACGGCCAGGGCAGCGACGTTGATGCAGCGGCTGCAGGAGTGCACGATGCGATGAGCTGCAAAGACCGCTGAACGGTGACGGGAGCGGCTGGCGGTGCGATGAGCTTCAAAGACCGGCGAACGGGAACGACGAACGATGCGGTGGGCTTCAAAGATCGACGAACGGAAACCAATGGCAGGTAACAGAGCGAAGCAGCCGTGATGGTTGCGTGGAGGAAAAGAGATGGCTGGCTTACGCCGAACCCGCGCATGTCCAGGTGGGTGTCTGAGCTGGGCGTATCTAGAGAGTTTAAAATCCTCCAGGATACAGAGCACTCAGGAACTGAATGCAATTAAATTTACAGGTAGTGTATTTTTCTTCCTGGCAATTAAAAACCAATTTTTCCCCCCCCCCCCCCCAATTTAGGTTTCTAGTAGTCGGTAGAAAATTTCTACGACCTGTAAATTAAATTGCATTTACAGTAGACCTCGTCAGTATAGGTGGCGGGCACCATCATGGCGAGTTACCCTGGGTTTGCGAACTGGCTCCCCCAAAAAGTTTAACAAACTTCGCACTTTATTGAAAAAAATATAACAAACAGGAATTTGGATATCTTTCGTAGGATTTGGTGGCCCTGAAAAGGGCCGTTTGTGAATGATGGGTCTTGCTTCCGTCTTCTGGAGGCCAGGAACAGGGAGGTCTTGCTTCCGTTTTCTGGAGGTCCTCGTTTCTGTGTTAGTGCTTAAGGGGGTTGGACTATGCATCTGGCTGTTACGATTGATCCCAGACGATATAGCCCATCTTCTTGTCTTGACATGTCACTGAGATAATGACTTGTGAAGACAGTCTGCCTTCTCCATGATGTGGCTTGTACAATTTCAACGATGGAGACTTGGTTGTGGTGTGGAAAGCCCATGAAGTTGAAAGTGCCCGGAGTTCGTGTGCAGTTGCCTTGATGTTGTTGTCGGTGCAGCCGATGTTCGCATCGTCGTATGCCCTGTTGATGACAGTTTTGATCCAATTGGCGATCATGGGAGCAGAAGTTACATTCGTTCCTTTGGTGAAGGGAAGGTAGAGTGGAGTGCGTCCCCTTCGGCATTCGGGGTAACTTGTGCGTTTAATGTAGTATCGAAGCGCACGGACGGGACATAGGGTTCGTTCAGGTTCTTCATCATAGATGTTCGTGAGGGCCGGTATAATGATGGGTTTGGACGGTTCGCATGGTGTTCGAATTTTGGCTCAGAAATCCGGTCGAGGCTTCAAGTGAATGAATTTGCAATTGTCAAAACAGAAACAGTGAGCAGGGTCGTTCGAAAGAGATTGCATTTCGCTGCTTCAGAGGCTTGCTGCCAGAGAGGTGCGAAAACTGTCTTCCTCGTAAGGTGGTTGATGTGACAGATTTGGATGGGTTCGTATGGATCTTTGGTCAGAGAGTCCAAGACCAGAGTTAACTCCCATTTCGGGAAGCCATGATGGATTGATGGTCTTTCAATTTCGAAGGATTTTAAGAGAGATGATATGTGGTAATCTTCAAGGAGGTGTTTGTTTCCCGCGGCTTTGAAGACGGTGTTTAGGGCGGAACGGTAGACCAGAATGGCCTTTTAATCTATTCTTGAAGAGATCAGTGAAGAAGACTAGTAGGTCCTGAATAGGGGGATTGATTGGATTAACCTTTTTTCGCTTACACCAATGAAACCATCGTTGCCAGTGACTGTTGTACATTTTGTTAGTTGAGTCTCGCAGGGCCTTGCTGGCGATGCGAGTGGATTGTTTCTTCAAAAATTCCAGCTTCTTTGACGAGTTGGATGATAGTAGCCACCCGTGCAGATGTAAGATGTTGGAGTTCGGGTGGAACTTGGTTCCCTTCTGTTGTGACAAGAGATCCGGAAGGTTTGGTAGTTCTCTTGGTGTGTTTATGAGAAGGCTGAGTAGGCGAGGGAAATTCGGTAAATCCCGTTTACTTCGTAGTCCATTATGTGAGCTCCCCATCCCATTAGGGATGCGTCGGTTAGAAGTAGGAAATCGGGAGGAGGTTCGTGAAGAGGCATCGACCTTGACAAGTTTGTAGTGTCCATCCCCCAGTGAAGGCATTCCCATGGAAAGTGGGGATCGGATGGCATCGTCATTTCGGATGATGAAAGGTGGTTGCTCCAATGGTCGATGCGGAAATGGTGGAGTGGTCGGGTCATTCAACGGCCGTAGGGAAGGCGGTCGGCCATTGAGTCCATTTTGCCTAGGAGCGAGTTCAGGGACGCTAGGGAGTGAGTTGTGGACCGGAAAAAAGAGAGGCAATGATCTAAAAGGTCGGTTTTCCTTTCTGATGATGGCGTGACAGTGGCGTTCATAAGGTTGAACTCTACGCCGAGGAAGATGAAGTTTAGTGCGGGTTGTAGTCGCGATTTTTTCCCAATTTACTCTGAGACCTAGACTGTGAAGGAGCCGAATGGTGAAGAAGGTGTCTTGTCGGAGCTGGTGAGGACAAATGTTGTTTAGGAGCCAGTCGTCGAGAAAGGCGTTGGCTCCCACTTGGTGTCGGTGAAGGTGACTCAAGATGGGTTTCGTGACGACAGTAAAGATGTGTGGTGCAGCGTTGAGGCCGAACGGGAGGGTTTGGAATTCGAAAATCTTCCCCTGGTAGATGAAACGGAAGTAGTGGAGGTACTTTCTGTGCAGAGGGATGTGGAGGTATGTGTCTTCGAAGTCGATCGAGATAGTCCATTCCAGGGGTTTTGGAGAGAGGCGAATGGATTGAAGGATCTCCATTTTGAAGTGGTCGTTGTTCATGTAGCGATTTAGCGGTTTTAGGTTGAAAATCATTCTCTCCCCACCGGACTTCTTTGGTCTCAGGAAGATGGAGCTGTAGAAGCTAGGTTTGGAAAGGTTCGGGACAGAGGCGGATTGCGTGTTTGGCCAGGAGGGCGGTCACTTCTTTTGAGAGAGCGGGTGAGATTTTGGTTGCGAGCTCCCAAGGAGGGGTGGATGCCATCAGAGGATTTGAGTTGAAGGATGGTTGAAAGCCATGGGATACGATTGATAAGATGATTTTGTCGGTTGTTATACGGTGCCATGCTGTTTTGAAGTGACTGATTCTGCCGCCTACAGGGAGAGCATGGGCATAGTCACTTGCGGTGAAAGGATTTCCGACTGGAGGCAGAGGAGTACTTGCTGCGGTTGTCAGGGGTGGAGCTCCTTCTGATTTTGTTGTTGTTGTGTGGGTTGTTGTGGTTGTTCCCTCGAAAGGACCGATTCCGATGGGGAGAAAATTTCCTCTTGTCGCGGAATGATTGATCGTTGGTCGTTGGAGGAGGCGGCTTGGAATCAGAGGAGTGCCCTTGGAAGGGTTGGTTGTTTGATGGTTTGAACGGTTTCTTAGGTTTGCAGGAGATGTCCGTCTCATGAAGAGGTTGGTTGCGGAGGATATGTTTGGTGGACGTATTCAAATTGGATGTGGTGCTTAGAGCGATATCCCTTAGTAGGAGAGTTGAGTTAAACAGAGCCTTGGTGAACCAGTTGAAGGAGTGATACGAAGCTAAGGACATTTTCTTGAAGAGTTCGGATATGAGGAAGTAGAGATATTTGGAGATAGAGATATTAGAGATATTTATCTTCTGACTGGTCTCACGAGGGAGCCTCTCACAAAGAGCGTTGATAGCCGTGACGAGGACGACGGCTTGAGAGTTGGCGCGAAGGCCCAGACGGAGTATTTTATCATTTTCCCGGAGCACGGCTGTGGGTACTTCGGTGCGATGGGGGATGCAGAGGGCGGTGCCGAAATCCATTTTTGCTTCAGTTGACAGAAACTCAGATTGTTGGTAGGTTTCAAACAGGCGAGGGTTGGCTGCGCCGTCACCAGTTGCTCTGAAGAACCAGGATTCACGTCCTGGACGGTGGGGTGGCGGATCCTGGTCGAGTTCGAGAGGGTCGCCTTTCCCGAGGATGGAGCCTCCAGTTCTGAGGAGTGTGGTGAGTAGAGCTGTGGACTGTCCAATCTTTGCTTTTTCACGATTGTTCTTGTCCCGGAGGCCATAGCCGAATCCCGTCGAGAGGCCTCCGTTCTTCGGTTTAGGGGCGGAAGTGTCTGGTTTGTAGAGGTAGTCGTCGGGAATGATGGCTTCGACTGCTTTGAGCAGGTCGAATAGAGGAATGGCAGTTGGGTCATCGTCAGCTTGAAGGGAATCTTCGTAAGGGTCGAGTGGTGGCTAAGCAAAGTTGACTCGATGTGGAGGTTGTCGGCCTAAAGTGGAGGCTGAATCGAGATCACCTTTCGTGTTAAGGATACGAGAAAGAAGTTACTGAAGGTCAGTTGCGGAAATGTTGGGGCGGTGTTTCTTTGAAGGTGGTTGGGTGCAAGGTTGTTTCCGTTTGCGAGCTTCGATGTCAGAGGATGCAGTCCATTCTTGGACGTACAAGTGGCCTTTGAAGGGGGCTTCTCCGTCGAAGGGCGGTTCTTGTAAGAGAATTCGTTGATGGAGCGGTTCATGAGACGGTGAATTTCTTGCGTGGACAAGGGTTTCGATGTCGGTTCAGGATGTGAAGCCAAGGATAAGTCGAGGGGTAGGTCGTCGTGTTGCTGTAGAGCGAGAGATGCCGAGGCTGATGGCGGCTTCTGGGCGCAGGGCAACAGGGAAACAGAACGATCTCGAGTTAATGAGGCTGTAGGTCGAGATGGAGATGGCAGTGCCACGATGCTAGGGTCTGGTGGCGGACTTGATGGTGAAGAATCCATAATGTGTCGGCGAGCGGCAGATGTGTGAACGAACGACGAACGCTTGCGAGTGGCGCACGATCACGGTGAACGAAGAACGGGTGGCAGGTGGGCAACGAACGAGCGGCTAACAGGAAAGGCGAACGGGCTGTGAATGACGAACAACGAGAACGGATCGTTGAAAGGTGAACGGATGGTAGACGACGGGCGGCAGCAGGGCGTTAAAATCTCAGGCTAGGAAGTGCGAACGACGAACAGGCTGCGAATGGCGAACGGGCAGTTGAAGGGTGAATGGGGAGCACACGACGAATGCCAGCAGGCGGCGTCGAACTTCCGGCATAAGACATGCGAACGACGAACGGGTTGCGAACGAAGAACGGAGAGGAGGGCTTCTTTAGGCGACGTCTTGTCACGACGAGAGCTTGAGAAAAAGAGATGGCCGCCAGGGGCGAGCGATCTGCTTTTATAGGAGGACTGCGCATGGTGATGCATGCGCAGTGGGGTTGCGCACTGGCCAGATCAGGAGAGCGAAAAACCTCAAGTCATAAAGAGCAATAAAGAACTGAATGCAATTTAATTTACAGGTAGTAGAAATTTTCTACCGACGACTAGAAACAACAAATACATAAATATTTCTTTAACCCTTTCGAGCCTAACGCCATTTTTCATTTCCCTGCTGAAAAAGCCTAAGGCCGCAACATGGCTGCCATGAACAAGTTGCATGCCTCACGAAAATAAATTGTAAAAAAAAGACTATGCGGTCGAGGAGTATAAAAATTTGCAGATATAATAATTATACTGTAAATGATTGGCCAGAAATATAATTGGGACCATCGTCCTACGTTTTCATTATTTAAAAAAATCCTGAAGTTCGACTACGTAAACAACGGTAACGAAAGTTTCAACTTACAGTACTTGGAATGATAACATCCACTCGATATTCTTCCGTCACAACGCCCGTTATTACTTCCGAAATCATTATTTTATATTTTATTACTGTAAAAATAGTTTAAAGTTGCTTTATTCCTTCAAAATTCGCGATCGTCGAAAGCCCACTACCAACTCGCGTAGGACAGCCATTGCGACCGGCAGCCCGCACTCCTGCTAGCGCCAATGGATGCGACCTTCACTCGCTTCGCGTGACGTCACTTGTGAACGGCCGAAGAGTCACGTGCCGCGAGCGAACCAATCAGCGCTCGCGATGCCGAAGCGTTTGAACAAAGTCCGTTAAAACGACACATTTGATTCGAAGAAATCAGGCAGTGACGTGGGGGTTGATGACGTCATTTTTCGCGGGTTAGAAAATTGGGAATTCCCTCTCTCGAACGCGACCAAGATGGCGGCTGTACGTTGCATCGTTCCGGAGATACGATGGTTTAAACCAAGCGCTATTTTCACCAAACAAACGCAATTTTCACGTAGATTTTGGCCACGATGCATCCAATAACATCGATTAAGGTAATAAAAAGATGATATTAAATCATATTAATCAGAATTAACCGAAAATATACGTTCCAAAATACCTAAGTCAATCGGTATTACACCTCCGATGTACGCAATTGGATTTTTTTTTTTTAACAGTGCGGTGAAGTGGGCGAACGATATAGCGTCATGTAGGCTTTTACGCAGCGGAATTGCAACGACGATATATCGTCGCTTAGGCTCGAAAGGGTTAACTAGGAATGTTAGTAACGCTTCTGTAAAATATGTGGACAATAATTTTGATGAGCCTAGCCTAAACAGTACGGCAACACTGCAATATCCTAGTTTGTGTTCCTTTGCTGTTTTTTTTTTTTTTGATGGCTGGTTTGTACAAAGGGCAGGGACGTCAACGTGAGCTTATGACTCGCACTTACTG
>JAHWFP010165379.1:24325-39867 GCA_023313725.1 Lithobius niger | reverse complement strand
TTTTAAAACAAACCGCTCCGTTGACTTCTTCCCCCCCCCCCCCTATCAGGCCTTAGGCAAACGAGGGCAACAACAATGGCAGCTTCATTACGTTTCACGATGCCACGAATTAATTTGAAGTTAGGATATGTGACTGGAAACGAGCCTTCAACAACAACCAAAAAAAAAAAGGGTGATTGCTTAGCTATGCGTTCGTGTTTGACGAGAGGAGAAAGGACCACAATTCCATCACACACTGGGGTTGATTGCTCCTGCTCACGTCTCATTAGCCTTCCCCAATTAAATGATAACATTCAAACCCTCTGCTTCCGTTCCTGTCTTTAATTCCGTGTCGAGTTTCACAGAATGGAAACTTTTTTTTTTCTTTTTATTTCGGAATTTCTCTACCATTTATATTCCCATCCGTTTTGCGAGCAGTTAGTGAGCTAAACCGAAGCCACCTCAACAAGAGGCCGTCCTGGCCTAACCTCTCACAAGGATACTGCAGATGATTATTCGTGTGTTACAAGCAGTTGTACAGCGGATTCCTATAGAGCAGTGACACGACGTAGTATTATTGTATATAACTCCATGCTGGAGCCTTAATGGGTTAGCTGCAAGGGGCACTGCAGAGAGAAACGGAAGGGCGTCATACTGAAGCCGATGCTGTGACAAGTGACTTCATAGACCTAAAATGCGCGATTTTTGTTGTTGGAGAAAACAACGTTCTTTTAAACCTAAGAAATCCGCTCTTCCGTTGTTTTTCCCTCCATTTTTATGTAGTGCACCTTGTAGTTATGCCCTCCAAAACCCATACTGGTGCCAATATGGCGACAAATGTCACTGCTCTATAATTGGTAATACAAAAACGTAAAGAGCGATACGTGTAACAGGGTTACCACCAAAATACTGAAATAATTTCTCTGAGTTCTCCAGGTTTTTCCGTAGTAATTCAGATTAGGTTAATTTCCAGATTATTTATCAAAATTTAATTAATTTTGTTAATTTTATTACTTACTTAGTGCAAAAGAGTAGCCCAACTTAACGAACTTTTCGGTGTCAACACAGAAGTACAAGCATACATTTTATGATACCACCATGTTTTCACAGAATACGTTTAATGCACTTAGCAATAGGCCTAAAATTGTGGGTTTTTTTCCCCGAGTTTTCCAAGTTTTTTGATGAAAAATCAGAGCATTCCCTGAGTTTTCCGGATTTGTGGAAACCCTTAAAAAATCCTTAAAATTAACGAAACGTGAAAAAACCCATGTAACGTGTTTCCACAAGGCATTATCCGCTTTGTAGCCTCTTACATTCGTGAATGAAAAGCAATCATAATTCAAATTACATGGCGGTTTAATTTGATGTACCGCTTGCAACGTCAACACGTCATGACGACGTCACATCCGTGCCTGCTCGACACGCAAAAGAAAAGGCTACTTGTGTGTGCGGCGTATCTTGAGTCCCGGAAGTATTTTATGAGCGACTACGTCTTCCTGGAGGGAGCGGCTTTAATCGACGGCCGCCATTGTTTTTGTAACCATCTTGGATATCAACAAGGCACTCTGCTGCCAAAAACGTACAATCGATTATCTGTGTTCGTTCTGCGGTGAACTCAAGATAGGCCGCGCACACTTTAATCATAATCATGGGTTTATGTAATGGTGCAAAATAAATACAATAGTTAAAATAAAATTGCGCTATTAAATTAACTTAAATCACCGTAAAATGGGGCTGACATCCGTTAAGGCCAAGTTCTTCAGTGGTGATGATAATGATGACTTTTCAAATTTTGAAGGTTTCCTCAGTATTTTTTCTTAAACTTTCCCCTCGATTACCGTCCTGGGATAACCAGAGGGCATAAACTTCGACTACAGAGTTCTCCGCCATCGTATCTTCACTGAGAGAATCATCAATTTAATTAAAGTAAAAACATGTGAATACAGCAGTAAGGTTTCACGTGGACTAAATAGTACAGGAACGCTGCGGTATGCGAAATCTTTCAGGAAAGTTTATTTGTGTTAATTTGCTGTTTTGGATCAGTTAAACCTTACCTTAAACACCAAACGAGCTCGTTTTTGTTTTCTAATATATATATATATATATATATGATTGAAGTCGACACTCCGGCAAAACTAAAACATTCAATATCTCCGTTCCTATAAAATATTTTTCGACCAAACTGACTTGGCCAAATAGTACATAAATATAGATGGTATATTTATACTAAAAATTACGCAATTCTTTGCAAGAGTAAAAGTAGGGAGCCACAAGTAAATTTTAAAATTGTTCACTTGTTGTTTTTCTTCTTGTTCTGCAGCCGTTTAAGAAAAAAATTACTGCACCTACCTAAAATCTGAAACATGATCTAAGCCAGAAATTTCGCCCCCCTTTATCCTGAAAGAGGCTATTTCTTTTTCAATTTACGGAGTTTCGGTTAATTTTTATTATTTTACGTTGTTTTACACATTGTAATTAGGAAACAATGCCAATCAGCAAACGCCCAAATAGATGTTTCTGAATGCAGATGTGCAAATCAGTAGCCTAGTTTCTTTGATCTTAAAAGAAAAGTTGTGAAATTTGCTATACCAAGTAAAAATTGGATATATGTAGTCTTTCCTTTGAAACTTTTGCTTGCATAACATAAAAAAGCGATCCATTCCTATAGCTTGGTAATTCGTGACAAGGCGTTAGCTCCGTTTTTTTTTCTTAAAATTCAACAAAGTTCTGTAGGCGTACAGGTGACGAATTGACAAGATATCGAGAAGCTGATAAATTGGAGAAAATTTCCGTTGTTTATTTTTTTTTTCGTTATAGCTGTAACTATTATGTTTTGAAGTTTTATGACGAATCTATAGGGAAGTGACACAACGTTGTATTATTGTATATAACTCTATGCTGGAGCCAGTGACTGGGTTAGCTGCAAGATTCACTGGAGGGGGAAAAGAAGGGCGTTTTACTGAAGACAATGCTGTTAAGAGTGGATTTCTTAGGCCTATAATGCGTGATTTTTGTCGATTTGTTGGCAATTGCTGATATTTTTAAGCAAGTGGAATCTTTATTTTCCGATTACAACCTCGCAACATAAGGGACTGGAGAAAACAACGGTTTTTTTAAGCCTATGAAATCCGCTCTCAAAGCACTGCCTTCACTAGAGGTGCCGTTGTTTAACCCTCCATTTTAATTTAGTGCCCCTTGCAGCTACCTCTCTTGTAGCCGATATAATGTCACATGACGCTGCTCTATAGCATTCAATACCATTGCACCCCAACAAATGACTGAATAATACAATACCGAATAGCCCAACGCGTAATACAGCATTTTGAACGTTTTAACAGAAACAAATTTTTTTACATATAACATACCTGGCAAAGAAGAGCACGCAGCCTAGTAGAAATAGCACTAAACTGGCTCTTCAAGTTCTTCCAATTTTTTTTTTAACTTTCAATTTCGTATTTGTGACCACGACAGTCTACAAAAAAAAGCGCCGTAAAATAACGAGTTTCGGTTTCGATTGGCGTCCCTTCCCTCGTCAATCAATATGGACGATGTGGGGAATTCGAATATTTATGAGATGGGACTCTCCCGGCATGCGAAAAGCCGGAAAAAAATAGACCCCAATGTGGCTTTGTCACTCCCTTGATCGTTTGTCAAACTAAACATTGAGGTCTCTTCATTCTCCGTGGAAGCCAAAACGCCATCTGCCGTTGAACAAAATCAACAAATTAGGTCGTGAAATAGGACGGGTAGAACGAATTCAATATGAAATAAGTCGAATTACCTTTGCGTATTACAATGACAGGTCTTTTCTGACAAAAAACTAAAAAAAAAAAGGTTTAAAACCGATGCGTCCAGCATTGAAATTATTAGCACGTTCTTAAACTTGTTGAACTGCTCAGCGAGCGATTAAACCGAAAGCGTCCGCTTCCGTCACAAGTGACGTCACGCGACACTTATTTTAGAACGTACTTGCTGGATGCATCGATGTTTAAAATGGCGGCTAATGTTACGAAAGAAGATTTTTAAAGGTACATCTAACCTGCCTTATAACAGCCACGCGCAGATCGCTACCCGCTCATATTACTATTGCCAAAGTCAACTGAGACTGTAGCTTCGTTCCTCGCAGCGAAGAATGCAGCTACTGTCTCAGTTGGCATTGCGCCTAATAGATGAACCAGCAAGAACCCTTTAAGTGAGTCGTTACAATCCGGAATGATGTTTGTATTTTAAAATCACACTTTATAATTTGTTAGGTTAGTATCTTATCATTTTTCTTCGGCGATCTATTGGCATAAATAATTTTAATTTTTACCGTATTAGTCTTTTAGATTTTTTTATCTCTTAATTATTAGTAAATGAATAAATATTAATACATGCACGCACACACAGTTGAAATGTCAAGGTTATTTTAAGTGCGCACAGGGTCGTTCGTATACGTGATACAGTAAATATAGTTCCCAATTATTCAACAGAAAATCTCCTAGACGCCACATTTAAAAACTTTTTTTTACCAAGGAATTGAGTAACGGCCATACTTAATGTGCTGGATCGAGAAAAATGGCGCTGGGAGAAATGTCCTTTTACAGATTTTTTAAATTGGTTTCGTTATTTTTTACTTTGCTTTCATTTTCTTCCATTTTGGTTTCGTTATGTTTCAAATTGATTTCGTTTCTTTTTATTTTGCTTTCGTTGACAGATTATTTTCACAAATCTTAAAGTCGAAGTAAATTAAACGGAGAATATACTAAACGTAGTTTACAGTAAATAAATTAAGATGCTGGTTTAAAAACGTATTAAATGAATGATTTACTACACGCAGTAATACCAGTAATATCCACAAATTACTACAGCTACATAAAAAAAAAAAGCAATTGGGTGAGGATAATCAGTCTATTTTCTGTCTGTAATATGTTCGAGCACTTATTATTTATTACAAAAAATATATAAATAAGTTAAGTGCTCGAACATATTACAGACAGAAAATACACTGATGATTCTCACCACATTGCTTTTTTTAATGTATAGCAGTAGCAATTGTGGAGACTACTGGTACTACTGTGTATACTAATCATTATTAATTTAATACGTTTTTAAACCTATATCTGAGTAATTTATTTACTGTGAATTATATTTAATATTCTCCGTTTAATTTACTACAATTTTAAAGATTTACAAAAATTAGCTGTCAACTAAAGCAAACTGAAAAGAAACGAAAGCAAAATGAAAAGAACCGAAACCAAACTGCAAAGAAACGAAAGCAATTTGAAACATAACGAAACCAAAATGAAAGAAAACGAAAGCAAAGTAAAAAATAACGAAACCAATTTTAAAAAACCAGTAAGATCGCATGCTCACCATCAGGCCTGCGGTGTAGTTACGCTGTCAAGGGCATTGCTAAGCAGTTTTATGTTAAACTCCGGCCAAATGAAATACGTCCTTATAGTCGAGCGACTTGTTAACTTCGCTTCGATTTAGCTTAGTTAACAAGTTGCTAACAAGTAGTTTTCTATCAACTTAGTTAACACGTCGTCCTCTGTGTGGCGGCAATCCACACATTTTGTTAATTACCACATCGATAAGATCTTTTTTCCCTAGAAATTAATCATCAACAAGCAACAACAGAAGCAGGATCGCTACAATTAAAAGTAACTTTTTTTCCCATTCTCCGGGGCTGCGATAAAATTTTGGCGTAAAAGTCCTGTTAACATTGAATGACCTAATACAGTCCTTCCTCTCACGTATTACGGCTTCTCATGTAGCCGGGGGGGGGGGGGGGGGGTGTATAGGGAAAAGGTACAAGTCAAATATGAAAAAGAGGAAGAGCGACTGAAGGGGGATGCGTTGAGTGAGTGAGCGAAGCAAACGAAAACGAGCGTTAGTCAGCCATACGTAAGACTGGCGTCATTCACTAAGTCATTAAAATGGCACTATCACCGATTCATATTCTACAGAATCTGGCCACATCTAGCATATCGGGTACTATCTAGCATTTGCTTGCAGCTATAGAGCAGTGACATTTGCCGCCATATTGGCACCAGTATGGGTTTTGGAGGGCATAACTACAACGCACACTACATAAAAATGGAGCGAAAAACAACGGAAGAGCGGATTTCTTAGGTTTAAAAGAACGTTGTTTTCTCCAACAACAAAAATCGCGCATTTTAGGTCTATGAAGTCACTCGTCACAGCATCGGCTTCAGTATGACGCCCTTCCGTTTCTCTCTGCAGTGCCCCTTGCAGCTAACCCATTAAGGCTCCAGCATAGAGTTATATACAATAATACTACGTCGTGTCACTGCTCCATTGAAACTTGGCGTAATAATACATGAAATATCTGTTGGTTCGTCTTTTCTAATAGTGTGTATCTTTTTGATGGTTGCAGTAGTTGAGGGCCGCAGTAAGGTTTCACGTGGACTTAACACTCAGCAGCATTGCGGTATCTGAAACGTTGTAGGAAGGCGTACTCGTATTCCTTTTTGCTATTTTTACTTCGGTTCAGTTAAACCTTACCTTGCATCAAACGAGTTCGTTTTTGTTTTCTAAATATACAAAACACTTGGTTAAAGATGGCTGTTGAAATTAGGGGTCAAAATTTGTTTTCTTACCTTTCCAGTGCTTTTAACTCCTTTCCATAAGGAGAAATAGACGAGGAGGAAGACAGCCAATAGGCACAGGGCGAGCGACCATTTGACTGGTCCCAGATCATCCACGCCTTGTGATAGGTGGATTTGAAGTACGCTCCGTCTATATACAACAACAAAAACACGAATAAGTAACTAGTAAGGAATGAGTATTGCATTTCAATGTTATGGAAAACTCAAAAATTACAGCTACATTATAATTATAATAATAAATAATAATAATAATTTTTTTATTTCCACATACAAGATGGAAAAGGATCAGGAAGGGACAGTTTATTGTGTGCGTGGCGTATCTTGAGTCCTGCAGGTATTTAATGATTAGCTACGTCTTCCTGGAGGAGCGGCTTTTTACCGACGGCCGCCATTGTGTTCGTAACCATCTTGGATATCAGCAAGGCACTCTGGTACCAAAAACATACAATCGATTATCTGTATTCGTTCTGGGGCGAACTCAAGATAGGCCGCGGACACTATAGGTCCACTGACGCCTGTCCAGAATTAAAAGAAGCAAAGGGGAAAAGAAGATGTACAAACCCAGCAATCATTACATAAACCAAAACGGGGAAAAAGTACAACGAACAGAGACAAACACTACACCGAGACCCACAAAATTAATAATCAAGCAGGCTAACAACACCTAAAAAAACATGGCAAGATCAATTTCCCCTCGGGCTCCGTCTGAAAATACGCAAGCTTACGGACTTAAATACTACGGCGATAAACAGTTCCAAGGCTGCACCAAACGATTAGAGGAGAAATACCTTCTGCAAACACTTTTAAAAGGCAATACAGCAATTTTGAGATAATGGCCCCTGGTATACCCATTTCCACGTCCCGCAAAGAAAAGCCCAGGATCGAGGTCGACCAGACCACGCAAAATGGAGTAAGTAAGACAAAGATCAGCGTGCAATCTCCGCAGCTCAAGAGACTCC
The DNA here is from genome assembly GCA_023313725.1 of Lithobius niger. Lineage (NCBI taxonomy): Eukaryota > Metazoa > Arthropoda > Chilopoda > Lithobiomorpha > Lithobiidae > Lithobius > Lithobius niger. Next base: position 32,315 of record JAHWFP010165379.1, on the reverse strand, counting down.
AAACCTAGTTGAGCTAAACGTCTTGCACAAACCAGGTTGTATGATCTTTGCACAGACTCAATATGCCTGATGTCTTTAAGCTGATGCGGAGACCAGACTGGGCTGGTATACTCGAGGATGGACCGTACATAAATAACGAATGCCCTGACCAGTGTCCATACCTCACGGGAGACAAAACCTCTTCTCACCATATACCCAACTCGTTTTGCCCTACTAACAAGTAGATTACAATGGTTTGAGAAAGTTAAAGTAGATGAAAAGTTGACACCGAGATCCTTTATACAATATTCAGCCTTAAGGGCATGATTTTCAAGTGAATATGTATAATTACAATTATTGTTTCCAAAATGAAACAAAGCGTTTGCCATTTTTAATAGGGAGTTTCCACTCAGCTGACCAACGGATAATACCTTCAAGAGATGCCTGAAGCAATGCATGGTCATTAACGTCCGTACAACTTACCATCATCAAATTTTGGTAGTTTAGCATTTCGTATATCGGTCGAAAGTTCGGAGATGTAAATAACAAACAACAAAGGGCCGAGCACTGACCCCTGAGGGACACTGTGATGACCGACAAGGACAAGGTAGATCCCAGTTTCACTGCTTAAGTTCGCTGTTTAAGGAAATCTACAAGTCATTGAAAAATCTTTTCAGAAATACCCAAATTTGACAACTTAAATAGAAGCTTGGTATGTACTACAGAGTCAAAAGCCTTGGCGAAATCGGTACATATTACGTCAACTGGGGTACAGTTTTCTAAAGATAGTGTCCAGTCGTTAGAGTTACTATTTTGATAATTTGTAATGAAATTTTTTGCAAAAGGTTTGGTTTAGAGCATTAGCTTTCTCAATTATTCTGTCCATTAATACTTTTGCTTGCTCGCTTTTTAGGGACCGGTTATTTAATTGGTGAGACCAAGGATTTTTTGATTCCTCGTGATGGGGGGGGGGGGGTAAGGGGAAGGGGGAAGCATGAAAATATTTTAGGCCCTTCTTGGGGTCGGAGTTTGATCAGAAAAACAGATCAAACTAGAGGAATCTCACAATTCTAACCCTCAAAAAACGATAATTTTCCCCCTTAAAATTTGTTTTTATGTATAAAAAAAACTCTTACTTTTATGTTTAGCTCTTTCTTAAGAACTGCGCTCTTTTGTTCAGAAACTACCTCTTTTGTCACTGACAAATGTCGTGCTATGTTGCATTTCTCACTGCTGGGTGATGCTCTCACCAATGTTTTGAGAGCGTACCGGATCCCTTTTCCGATCCAAGGGTTGGCGAGGAGCGGGACAGGCAAGAGGGATTACCATAAAGATAGTTTTAGGATAAGTAAAAACTAATTTCAACAGAAAAATTATCGTTTTCACTGCTTTCCGAAAACTTTGTATTTAGTAGCCTTTGTTCAAAAGGAGGAGGGCCAAGCTGGACCCAGAGCTCAGCTAGAAAGAAATTTAACACACAAACCCACGCACCAAACCCAGCCAAACATGCTGAACATGCATGCTGAACATGCTGAACATACTTAACATGCTGAACCCCAGGCCCTTGGATTCAACTCCATTACCCAGGTTTCAACATCCTAGAACTGTGGTGCCAGAGAGTCAAGGCCTGTCACTTCTCCAAGAACTCCGTAGTAATGGCTCACGAAAGTCCCTCTGTGGTGCAAGGCACACGCTGCTACGATCTCCATGACGAGAATGCCAGCAGCAAATGCCCACGAAGCTGACAATGCTCAAAGGTCGTAGGCATGCACTTCTGTTGGGAAGTCTACACAGTTTTCGGTGTATTCACATGAATTCCTAATAACACAGAATCACCGAGTCACTTGGCAGTGGTCAGATTCCTGCTGGACAACACCTTCTGCACCACCGAGAGTAACAGCACAAACAGAGGCATCTTTGCGCAGTACCTACACTTCAACCCCCAACCCTAACTTTTGTAACTTTAAGTAGTAGCAAAGAGCCCTCATCCTACATTGGACCCTCACTTCATCCTCGTGGCCAACTAACAGAGCCAACATTTTTCCAACTATTGGCTTTGTCAATTCGTCTGGCCACTGAGCCCGGACCTCCAGGTTGAACAGCAATCTCGCCGATGTGCAGTCGTGCAGATGTGGGGCAAAGCGCAGGCAATCCTCGTTGCATGACAATCCGAGCTGCAATACATTGCCAACAAAAACACAAGGACACATGGAGTAACGAAGCCTCGTGTATCGGTTCATACGGGGGCTTTGACGAACTGGCCAACACCATACAAGTTCCATACTGTGAGCAGTTTCCCTACTCTCGGCTGCTAGTTATGAAATGCCTTTATCTGTTAGGAAACAACATCACTGAACGGCGATGCCACTTCTGTATAGGCGCCGCAAGGCAGGATAGAATTGATCACCAACCGATAACCTCTGATTGCCATACGACAACCCCTGCTGGAACCAGTGTTTGAAAAATGACGTCAGTTGTGCTATAGGCGAACTGCCTGGTTCCACACCCCAGAAACACACCACACAAACCATCTTCTCCACTTAAGCCTCATACACTTCATTCGCTGATGCCTGGTGGCATTGCAGAACGCAACGAGCCACAAGCAACGAGAAACCAGACCCTGCCAACCTGCTAGTCACAGTCTCTACTCGTGTGCCATGTCTTGCCACTGTGTTGAAGCAGAAGGTCTGGACGCACAGGCAGTGGGATGGGGTCCTCTGATGTCATCTCCAGCAGAACCACCAAGCCAAACTGCCACTGGCCACCAAAGTTCTATCAGAATGAAGCTTCCCTGGCACGGACGAATCTTGTGAAGACTTGGGGTAGCAGGCAAAAAGGGGGAAGAGGTTCACACTGCGGTCATCCCCTCCCAACAGATGCTCAGGTAAAGAGACACAAACTGTTGAAGCTGGGTGTTCTTGCAAGTCGTGAAGCGGTCCACTGGACACCACCGGGACAGGATCTGGCACACCTCCATGCGCATCCTCCACTCACAGTCACAGGGATCTGTTGACTGTGTGACAGCTCGTTCCCTAAAACATTCAGCCTGCCCCAGAATGTATCTGGGTACCAACGCGATGGTGTGACACAGACAAATAATCCTCAACACCTCACTTTGCAGCAATTTCCAGATGGTGCCCCAAACTACCTAATGTAGGAACAACAGTGGTGTTGTCACACATTATGGACACTGCAGAGTTCTTCAGCTGGGTGGCCCAATAAAGAATCGTAAGTCAAACCACCCATAGCTCTAAGTTGAACCGTCCATAGCTTTAAGTCGAACCACCCATAGCTTTAAGTCGAACTGCCAATAGCTCTAAGGTCTAAGTCCTCCAGGTCCACCCCCGGCCCTGAAGTGAAGCATCTGCAAACACCGTGTCATATGGGATATAGGGGTAAGAATCTGGACTCCTACCAGAAGGTTCTCCTTCATGGTCCACTAATGAAGTTCTGCACAAGGCAAGTCACCCAGGGTGATGATATCCTCTAATAATCGATGATGGGGCTAGTTTTCTTCCAGAACTGGTGCAAACATCTCGTCCTCCACGATTGCTGGGACACAAGAGTGGTCATGGAATCCATCTGCGCGCTGATCCCGCTGAGGCAACCAGCCGTCACTGACTGCATCCCTTGAAACCTCCAGAGAGCCGACATCAACTTCTCCACTCTTTCGTGGGAAGGACAGATGATGATCTCTGACAATGGTAGCGACTTGGGTGAAACTAGTACCTACTTTCAACATTTACCACCAGAGGGTACCGTCATCAATGATCCCACATGTACGTTACTGAGCGTCATCATGGAGTATCACAAAAACAAAATGATCACGAAAATAATACTGAATTAATCGCTTAAAATATATGGTGTGGCAGATTTGGATATTAAATTAATTTATACCTGGGTGATAAAGTTTTCTTTTTCTTTTTTAACTCCAGCATTAATTTTTTTAATGGATTGTAGTCACGAGTAGAGCTAAATATAATAGGTGTTCTTGTGTGCCGAGAACAGGGTACAGTGACCAAGAAGTTGCCGACTGAGCCACTCAGCTGAATCTTGTTGCGTGGTCCACATTTTTTTTTTAACGAATTGACTATGGCTTGAATCGAACACCGAAAACCTTCAACTTCAGATGTTGCCCACATGCGAGTATTTCAATAAAGTTCAATGATAAGACCGACAATTGTAACACAAATCGTGGTTCTTTCCCGGCGGGAGCCTGTGACCACATGAGCCGTATAGCATACTTGGACATGGAAATGAATTAAGAGCAAATTAAGACACGTCTAGTCTCGATCTGTCCAAAACGAAAAGTTGACTGACGACACACGGAAGTGCTGTCACGGTAAGGTAGCGCGAAATTTGTTGGAGTGACAAAAGTGGGAGTTTTGGGCAAAAGAACATAGATTTAAGAAAAAAGGAAAGAGTTTTGTGAAAATTTTTGTTTTCCTTCTGCAAAACAAGCACCGTGCTCGACTAATGCTGAATATACCGTGCCAGAAAGACAAAGATTGCAGTGGAATCCTTAACGTATCTTAAAAGTCAAAATCATAAATCGAAGTTGTAATCCGAAACCGAAACCGTAAATGGAAAAGCTTCTGAGAATAGTTTTGCGGTAAGAAAACGAAAATTCTCACACCGAATACCACTTGCAATTTTATGAAATCGATCATTTCTGGGACTTAGCACTCAACTCCTTTTATAACAAATTACCTCGAAGCGCTCGCGCTGTTATGGCTGAAAATGCCACTATCAGCACTGAAAATTTGTAAATTAAAAAAAAAACTCGTATAGTGCCAAATGCTTACTCAAAATACTCTTGAGCAGGGCTGGTGTAGGTGATGTTTAAATTACTGATGGAATCATTACTGGTGGAAGTGGCGTTGGAGGTGGAATTCCAACTTGTGGTGATGGCTGCAGTGATATTCATTCCATTCGTGGCATTGTCGATATGTCCAGGAAGGCGGCAGGCTTCGGTGTTCCAGGGATTATTGCAGCTTGTCCATGGAAGCTCCGTTCGAAAAGATGCAAATAAGTAGTATACCGCCCATGAGATGATAGTGTTGTAGTACATTGCCATATAGAGATCTATGACGCAGATGGCGTAACCTATACCTAAAACAAAAGAAAAAAAGAGAGAAAAAGAATTCAATTAGTTAAAGAGATTTCAGACGGACCACAAAACGCGCCAAAATCACAGACACAATCTTTGGCGTTTATGGCATAAAAATCGCAATCAGTGGCAGATCAGGTAAAATGTATGAGATCTAACTGGTGCTTTCACACGAAGCGGCGTGTTTCTGCGTTTACCGGTTGGTCTCCCTGAACCTAATCGCGCTGTATGAACGGTATACCGTCGATTCAGACGCGCTTGTGACACGATTTTTTTCAGCGATTATCGCGCGTCTTGTGGTACGTTTGCAAACCGCCCTTAGGCAGATGCGGTGCGCCAGATTTTTTTTTTTTGGGGGGGGGGGGGGGTACTTTTTTTATTCTTTTATTCTTATGGATGGAGCTATTCCTTAAAAAATGCGATGAAGTATTACTAAAAAAAAAAAAAGCATATTTTACATCTCGTTTTGGCATGCACGATACTTGACGGAATTTTCAAGGTTTCAATGCGGACTATGGGTCCTGCAGAGCAGTGACATAACGTAGTATTATTGTATATAACTCTATGGTGGAGCCAGTAACTGGGTTAGCTGCAAGGGGCACTGGAGGGGGAAAAGAAGGGCGTCTTACTGAAGCCAATGCTATTAGACTGGATTTCTTAAGCCTATACCGCGCGATTTTTGTTGTTGGAGAAAACAACGTGTTTTTTAAGCCTAAGAAATATGTTCTCAAGGCACTGTCTTGACTAGAAGTGCCGTTGTTTTCCCTTACATTTTAATCTAGTGCACCTTGTAGCTATTACCTCCAAATGGTGTCTCGTAACCAATATGACGTCACATGACGCTGCTCTACTGTCAAGTAAAATATAGTGCATGTTACAATAAAGGCCACATTTCAGGTACTTGGGGAAAAATAATAATGCGGTACAAAAACTTAAATTGTGTTGAAATCGAGAGCAATGACCCACCTGACAAAAATTAACTCGTTTAGTAATGCCAGCTAAGCTGCTTTCAATGCAAAATCTGACCCTCAATAACGCTGAAAAAGTGTTATAACTAGCTAGCTAGCTAGTCCACTCATCCTCATGTTATATCCCATAGGGTGATGATTATTCATCGATACCGAGATAACGGGAAGGCTTCCTGCTATTAAACTGAACGAATCGGTGCAGTACAATACGAACTGTGAACTTTTTAGGGTTTGGAGCCTGGTGACGTAACGGGAATGGCGTGGGAGGGCGCGTAAGTACGAAAATATTGTTATAACCATTGTTAGTATTGTCGGCATCGTCTCTCATTGGACGGCCAAAGTTCGGACAATGAGAACGTGTATACTGACGTCCATGCCTAGACACACACTAGTGCATCACGATAAATCTAAACAACGTTGCAAAGAAATTGTATTCACGTCCAATTCACGAAAAACAAACCAACTGTAAAAACAAAGCCAAATAAACAAAGCCAAAAACTGGTGAAGAGGCCACCAAGTTAAGCGTGGTTCGGCCCTTCAAAGGAGTGATATCAACACACCAAAACTTACTAAATAAAACAAATTACAACAAAATAAAAACCAAACCAAAAGCCTATAAAGAGTTGACTAAGTTGAGAATGGTTCGGCCTATACGCAAAAGGTAGTAGCAAATTGTTAAAAACCAATTTCTTGTTGACGTGTCACTTTATTACCATCTGCACGGTAGTGGAGTTGAGTCAATAAACAATTTTAAAAAAAAGAGTGATATCATATCAGAAACTAAAACTGGTAAAAGGGGCAGCCAAGTTCTGTATGGTTCGGCCCTTCAAATGAGTGATATCAACACACCAAAACATTCGCCAACTTAATCGCACCGAATAATACTTTGGACTTTAAATGAAAACTTGAACATTACTACAGAAAGTAGCAATGTTCTAGTTTTCATTTAACCTTTGAACTATTACGCGGTGCGATTAACTCGGCGAATGTTTTGGTGTGTTGATATCACTCCTTTGAAGGACCGAACCATACGGAACTTGGCCGCCCCTTTTACCAGTTTTGGTTTTTGATATCTATGGATAGACCAGGATAAGATGAAAGTTCCCCTATACTCTGTTTCGCTGTGCGCGCCCTTAAAACTTTGTATATGATAGTATTAGAATGTTTGCGGGACATTAATAACTTGTCAAAGTAAAATCTGTTGAGTACCCGTGCCAAGCTAAACATTTTCTGAAATTCTCCCCCCTCCCCGGTTCCCCCTTGTCGCATTTACGTTCTTCATTGGTGAGCATTCGATTTTGCACGACCCATTTTTCAACTTTTTTGCTATTCATTAAGGTTGACCGAGTTCAAACTTGGCTTCCCGAAGCGCAGCGCGGCGCCGCGACCCATGGATCACTTCCGGAAACGATGGCAATCAACACGCGAGGGCCACCGAGACCGAGTCGCGAGCGTGGAGACTGGCAGCAAGCAACTTGCGACACAAAACCTGAAAGGAAAACTTTCTATAACGACTGCCTCGTCAGTGATGTATAACGACTGCCTTTTTGTTTTTGTAAAGACGGCACGGGGGCCATCCACAAAATACGTCACCAATCGCAGAACTTGTACTCGTGTTTGAAAAAAAAAACAATCTAACTTCCGTTGAATTCGATTGGGAAAACTGACGATTTACGTCACCGCCGGAAATACGAATGTCGCTTTAAAGAGAGGTTGGAGACGCTCATTTGGCGCCAATGGGTCGAGGTTGATGGGGTGAGGGGAGGGGGGGCGGGATGGGAAGTGTGCGCAGCCAATTGGAGCGCTTCGCGATGAGGCGCTAGGGAGAGAAAGCACGCCCCGACAAATGAAGACTAAGACAAAGGGCCCAAGAACAGAACCCTGAGGAACCCCACCCGATCAGCGAAGCACGTCAAGAGTAAACCCAGGAAGG
>JAHWFP010165379.1:0-14833 GCA_023313725.1 Lithobius niger | reverse complement strand
CCCCCCCCCCCTCATTAAGTTGCCGTTCGGTCGGTAGATGGCATCGTATGTTCGCGCTGCTGGACGTTGCGTTCTGGGCGCTGCAGATGCAGATGACTGCTTCGTATGTCCTGCTTGCTGCTGCTGCTGGCTGCCTTGCGGATTTAGTGTAATTATATATATAGATTGTTTTTCCACTGAACAACACCGTAAAAAAAATACTCCATGGTAGTTGGACAATGGTTGTGAGAAAACTTTTAAAAAGTAAAATGCGTCTTTTGTGAATGGTGATGTATTAACACACTGCGAGGATTCTCTGCCTCTGTAATTGCACTGTGATGGATGACCTTATCGGGTGGGCACCGAGCTATGACATGTCCTATTGCATCATTACAACTTTCGCGCCCCGCATGCTTATTCATGGCCACTAAACTAACTGGCCCGCTCTACAACGATATTAGGGGGTATACAAAATGGCCGCCACGTCTGGTTCATTTCGTCGAGACCTGTTCTTCGAGGTGTACGGTGCGACGTGACATCTATTGCCGGCTAGTGGCGGTTTTCGAAAAATGTTTAAAAATATCACTCAGCCACAGGTAAGCTATTTCACTGCGTTTGCAAAAAAAAAGCAAAACGTTCGTTGGCAGTTTGTACGGTGGGTGTCGCCCTCGGTTGACAAAATGCGGCAACTCAATCGCATCAGCGGCACTTTCGGCGGCCATATTGCCAACCCAGTCTCGTAATGCTATTTTTCATTCAAGATCCGGCCAGTACTGTAGATAACCCCCTGGCTTATTTCAGTGGAGACGGGTTACGGATCAAATAGATCACAAGGGACTAATCACCATATTCGGTGTCAAACATTTCCACTATTTATTTGGTCCAAAATTCACACTTTCATCAGATAACCGAGCTTTAACTTTGATTTTTGATCCTAAAAAGGTATTCCAGTGATGGCTACTGCTGGGTATTGTTTCTTAACAGCTATTCGTGTGATATCGAAGTCATCAAAGGTAAACTGGGTCCGTCGTTACTTCCACTGTCGACGTAAGGGAGAGGGCTCCGCTTTCTTTGCTGTTGCCCAAAAAGGGTCGGCCTTTGAAAGTCGTGATAACATTCAACCAGGGAAAGGTTGCCAGGGTAGATGGGTTAAATCCCCCAGTAAAATTTAAAAATTTGCCTAAACAATAAGAGATAGATGCGTGGGACCATTGGAAAGCAGGTGAAAAAACCTTCAAAATGGTGTATTCAAACGTCAAAATCGGTCGATGAGAAGTGAAAATATCTTCATTTTGGTTTATTACCGATTTATTTGGATGTTATCTCCCGTTCCGGATTTCTACCGATATTGCAAATGTCGGTAAGGAATTACGTGAGGCATTCTGAATAGGTAATCGGGATCAGCTCAGCCTTACAAAATATGCTCTTAGTTGCTGACAGTTAACAGATACATGTCTGCTAGTGAGGCCGGAATAATGATTTTAGTTAGGGTCATGGCCTGAAGCCTTGCGCCGCAGGAACGGTATAATTATTTATTAATGCCGCCGCCGCCTCTTCATAATCAACAAAGGTTTCAAAGGGATTAACGAGCGTTAACCACTCCTGGTCATCTGCCCGAAGCCCTACGGCCCTATGTCTCCAACAGCCAGATTCCCAGGCCGTCACCCACCCAAGTATCAATCCAGCCCACTGCTGCTTAATTTAGGGGATCTGACGAGAACCGATGTTTCCAGCACTGCAAGGCCGCAGACAACAATCGACAATCAACAATAGGATGCCAACAATTAGAAAAGGCTCCCTGTCTCGTTGTTGTTTTGATTTTGGCTCTTGGCCCATTTTGTCACCCTGATGGTTCGTCAACCCCCTGTCCGTTTCAGATTTTTGTGTGTAATAAACCTTGTCCAGATTCCCGTGCAGCTTCATGCAAAGTATGGTTTGGATAGTCCTTGTGGCTTTCGCGTGATGCGTGGTCTCAGATTACATTGGAGTGTCTTCATAGCGGAGCTTCGCTCCAGCAGATGCATTGTATAGGTTATCGCTTAGTTCTTGTAAGAATTTTGAGGGTTGGGGAAGAGAATTTGTGACCGTGACCCATACTGAAACGTCTTAGATAAATTCGTATTAGTTCAGTCTTAGTTTATAGAGGGCGCCATGTGTTTTATGTGGGCATTTCTACTCAGTCTTTAGCCAAAAATTAAACTAAACTAAACTAGCGTGTATTTAATTATTATTTAGCCTAGCTTTGTTGTAATTTAGTTTACTTTAGATTTGGGGTGAAAAATTAGCAAGAATTACCAGATGGAACACGTGGCGCCCTCTGAAAACTCGGACTGAACTAATACGGACAAATCTAACGTGTTTCAATATGGACTCTTTAGAGTTTCAAATTCTTCACCCAAACCCTATAAATTCTTGGTTCTTGTGTTCAAACTAATTTGAAAAAGATTGCGACATCTCCTACAGGTGGCAGTGGCTATGAGGATGTGCTAATGGTTGGCACACCTATCTCATAAGCCAGATGTCACGGTTTCGAGACTGAACTTCAGTCACCCTTGGCATTTTCGGGAAGAGAAGGACCCTGTGATACTTTGTGATCATGTCCATTGTAGCATGTAAACGATCCTTGGAATTACCGATTGGCATTTCCTAGCAAAATTGTCCTTTTCTCCTTACGACACTGTAGGGCTTTTGCTGGGAACACGTCTAACTTCCAAAGCTGGCTCCTGTATTTTTTGGCTGCACGGTACGTGGCCCGTTGTTTACTAAACTACCAGGATGCTGTTTCTTTTGCTCATCAATTGCTCTAGCAATTGTGACGTCCGAATAACGCTGCTGCGGGTTGACTGCATCGAATGTTGGACAGAAGCTAGCCAGTTAGAAAAATCACTGGACGAAATGTCACGTATTTTCAAAACGAAAGAAGCGGAAGAAGCTCACTTTGTTTATTTATCGAAAAACGAAAACAAAAACAACAACCAAACTCATTTTTTCGTTTTTTTTTTCCTGAAACGGTGGCAGAACAACAACAAGTGAACAGTTGTCAGGTTTACGTGTGGCTCCCAATTTTTACTCTTTTACCGAATTGCATAATTTTTGGTATAAATGTACCTTCTACACTTATCTACTATTTGGCCAAGTTAGGACGAAAAGTATTGAATAGGAACGGAGATAATGATTGGTTAATTTTTTTGGAGTAACGACTTTATTCATCTAGACACACGCTAGTGTGTAGCTGCCAAGTAACAGTAGATCGCCTGATTGTAGACATCCGATTGTTAAAAAGGATTGTTGATGAAAAAAGGCGGCCACACTACAACAAATTTTATTTCCAACCTAAAACATTTTTACAACCCTATGCTGAAGCTGTCGTGAACTGTATTTTGACATGTTGACGAAACTTTTGTGGATTTAGTGCACCTGATGACGAGATGAAAGTAACCTCGAAACGTCGTGCTTTTTCATGCGATTGTTGTGCATTGCTTGGCAACAATCCCCCATTTAATATCTTCGCAATTTATATGTATTTCAGCCAAATTCCGTATCACACCCTACACGGATTGGTAACAACGTATACTAAAATTTATTAAAACCCATGGGCGGGGTCTGTTCTTGCTTGTAAACTTAAAATTCAAGGATTTTCAACGAAAAAAAGGACTAAAAACGAAGTAATGAACCGACAATCACATAATTAAAACAATGATATTCTTATATCAGTATAGTGCTTGTTTTACTTCATAACATGTAAGTGGGGTGGCCTTATTATTATTAAAACCATACAGCTAGAAGAAAATCGGACAAGAACTAAAGTGTAATGTGCATCACGACATAGCTTTCACCTTGTAGTTGTATGGTTTTAAAAACTGCTCGCGATTATTCACTTGATCGCTGCGCCCGAGGAGTGCTTTCCCGCAGTACGGGTATATTGTTTCTAGCCTCTGTGATCTTACTGACGTCACGTCCTGCATTCGTTACCTAATCTTTACGAATGCTCAGGTTGTGAGTGTTGGGTATGAGCGTGGCTAACTAGTGCGGTCCTAGAGCTGCCGGCCCCGTCGCTTCTCACGCGCGTTATCTTATCACGAGCCAAAAGAAGGATGACAGCGCCAATGGCCGCCATTAAAAACGCATCAAATGAGCATGCGCTCCACGTCTCGACCGGAAGTGCGATCCTGAGCTCCGCGCTGAAGCCCGTGATCGTTGGCGATGGGCTAAAAAGCGAATTGCTTTGGTTTTATTCTATGGAGTAATAAAAATTAAAGATGAGGAACTGAGATACAGCATTTTACGCTTGTAATACAGCAATGACACTAGCGAGCCGAATTTACATTGAAACACAGAGTGAAGAATCATTGTATGTACAACTTTATGCTGTATTTGTGTGGCAATGTACTGCGTTTTCGGACGTCAAACTCACTCGTGCACAGGTGGATTCTTTTGTGCTTGCCGATGAAGAAGTTCCCGCCTAATAGCACTAGTAAATTTGTGGAAAAAATAATAGATAATTTCATGTCTATAGCGTTATGTAAATGCAACACTTACTGTAAAATCACTGTAAATCACCCATATTAAAGCGACAATTTTGAGGCGACCATAGAGCAGTGACACGACGTAGTAGGCTATTATTGTATATAACTCTATGCTAGAGCCTTAATGGGTTAGCTGCAAGGGGCACTGCAGAGAGAAACGGAAGGGCGTCATACTGAAGCCGATGCTGTGAAGAGTGATTTCTTAGACCTAACACGCGCGATTTTTGTTGTTGGAGAAAACAACGTTATTTTAAGCCTAAGAAATGCGCTCTTCCGTTGTTTTTCCCTCCATTTTTATGTAGTGCACCTTGTAGTTATGCCCTACAAAACCCATACTGGTGCCAATATGGCGGCAAATGTCACTGCTCTATTCACCGAATGTCAGGTTGCTGCACCTAGCGCCGTCTACCATTATTTAGTTCTATGTAGCACTTGATCTCAACAAGCGAAGGAATGCTCAAAGAAATTTCTTTTTACACCACAAACTAGCCGCGTAACTCGTTTATTGAGTGTAAAGTTGGTGCGACCAGTGCGCCAGGGAGCAAGCGGTCAACGTTAACGATATTACTGTTACTGGACGGGGCCCATCTAGCGATTCAAAATCTGCGTTTCAAAACGCTCGATATATAGAAAAAAGCGCCCGTGATGTCGTTAGGCTTAACTTTACCGCTTGTTTCCTGGTGCACGTGGGCGCACCAATTTTACACTCGATAATTATGGTGGCACGTGGCTTGTTTGTTGTGTAAAAAGAAATTTATTTGTGTGTTCCTTCGCTTGTTGAAAGTAAAGGCTAGACAGAACTAGATAGCGGCAAATGGCTATACACGCTGCAGCTTCTCAATTGGCGGCAATCCCCCATTTAATATCTTCGCAATTTTTATGTACTTCAGCCAAATTTCGTATCACACCCTACACGGATTGGTAACAACGTATACTAAAATTTATTAAAATCCATGGGCGGGGTCTGTTCTTGCTTGTAAACTTAAAATTCAAGGATTTTCAACGAAAATTCAAGGACTAAAAACGAAGTAATTAACCAACAATCACATAATTGTGACATATTTTTGTTTACTAATCGGCACAAATTCTCCATTGGTTCATTACGTGTTTTTTTTCCCACGCTTGAGTTTTAACATAAATTGCTCACAGATTTCCGACACGGGAACCCAGAAACATCATTTTCTGTTATGTGAATTTCCAGGAGTACTCCAGGGATTATTACATGTTTTAAGTTTGTCAAGCAGTTTTCCAGGCGCTGAATTTCACTTTGGTTTTCCAGAACTGTACAGATCCTTCCTCCATCCGCAGCATTACTGCCAAAGCTCCACAATCTAGCTATATCTCTGCGGACCTTGGTAGCGTTATGCTTTCCTCGACCCGCCTCTTCCAGGGATCATTGTTGGGTTTGCAACAATGCAATCTCGATGTACAACAATTAACAGTGACTTGCCGTTAAAACATTTTCAGTGCTCGATTTACAATTGCTATTGTTATCGTTCCTTTCCCTATATAACAGACATGATCTGTCTGTATGATTAGTTTCCATGTAGCCTGTAATGTTGCATTACTTTTGTGTGGGGGTATGTGGCTTTGGGCCGAGGCTCCCGAATAAACAAATTCATTCATTCCTATATAACAGGATTCCATTCCGGGTGCTGCAGACATAGGTCCTTAGGGCTTCGTCGGGCAGATGACCGGGTGCGGTTAACGCTCGCTAAAAACCTTTTGAACCTATGTAACAGTTTAGTTAGGTGCATATCAGGACACACGCTAGTGTGTCGCCTGCCAAGATAAACTATAACATCCCGATAATATATATATATATATGAGCATGGTGACCACCAGACACGTTGTGTCTTTACAGCAAACGATTCGGGTGTTTTCAGGCATGTGAGGATAAATAACTATGCGACAGAAAAGGCTGAAACTTGTTTAATAGGGAGACTGTGGTCGCCTGACAACATAAAAGTCATTATGAAGTACACAGCTTACCGTTTTCTTGTTGAAAAAACGACGTGAATAACGTTGATATTTGCCTAATTACTTACTACTTAACTACATACTACTAACGGTTGTTCTTGTATCACGAAAATAAATTCTTCTATGCGGTGAATAAAGCTGGTTCTTAGCTCAGTTTACAGGTATTGCTCTGCAGATGTGCCCTTTTCATATGGTCTCTTCTAATTGGTCAAGTGGTTCAGGGGTTAGGAAGCTCCAAACGACCAAATTGATTATTTTACATTGTTTTAAAGATTGTTATCATGCAACAATGCCAAACTGAACATTAAATGGATCCGTGCGTTTGCAAGGAGATACTTCAGTACTAATAAATCCTAATTATTTGGAAAAAAATTTTCCCCGTTCTCTAAATCCTAACCAAACCCCCCCCCCCCCCACCACCACCAAAAAAAAAATGGACCAGAAAACTAGATGTTTCCATCTCATAATTGCTAAAAACAAAAATGGATTTCATCAATTTGGACCAAAAATATCTCGTATCTACCCCCCAAAACAAAATTTGTTAAGGATTCCCGCCAAGCTTTTCGGCCGTGTGTAGTCGTGATATCAAACGCCAAGCTCTTTCGCCAAGCTAATCCCACCGACTAATACTTTAAACGTTAAATGAAATAATTGAAAATTTTGCAGTAAGCAATTTTCATATATTTCATTTAACCTTCGAACTATTACTCGGTGGGATTAGCTGGGCGAAAAAACTTGGCGTTTGATATCACGACTTCACACGACGAAAAGCTTGTCGGGAATCCTTAACAAGTTTTGTTTTGGGGTAGATCGGCATTACATGTGACTAAGGGCGTTTCTCTTCTGTAGTTTGGTCAGTGGTCACGTTGTAGAGTTGTATGTCTGTGTGCCTCTGCGATGGTTTTGTAGTTTCTGCAGTAGGGCGCATGGCTTCGGGCTCAGAACCTGAATAAATTCATTCATTCCCTATTTCCAGCCACCTAGGGCGATATATGATAAACTGCGTTTACTGGTCAAGCCGATTCACGATTTAAGGTAGGTCATCTGCGATCCTGCGCCCGGCTGTACATGGTGACCATATTCCATTCAGTCACTGTAACGTGAAATTGCTTGAGAAACTTAAAACCGACGATTAGGGTAAAACACGCTAAACTGTGATACAGTTTAAAAAATGTATCCTAGCACAAACAAAAGTTTGAACTAATTTTCGAATAGCTATTCGAATTTGTAAATTGATGTTTACATCGTTTTTCAGACATACAGCGGTTTCAGATTTGTGGCGGCCTCTCTGTAATAGAACTGTATGCGTTTCCTATTTCGCATACCACAGGAGTGCTTACGACAGGAATGAATGAGGTGTTTCTCACTAACCTCGTTCAGGCGAGAGCAGAGACGAGAACTGTGGACACAGGTGCCCGCCATGTTTCTCAAGGCAGTTTAAATTATAGTCTTTAAATTCTATTTTTTTTTTTAATTGTTGTTATAATCTGAAATTGCTGTTACGCTCATCATAGGGAGTTACAACAATTTTGTAAATTAAATAAATAAATAAATAAATTGTAGGATTAGCCTCTCACGAATTTCACTCAGATGGGAACAAGAAGTTAGCTCCGCCATGTTGGCGTTTACTGGACTGCATATTGCGAAGGTTTGGAATGCATTGTTTCTAGTACAGTTGCAACACCCTGCAGCTACGATTCCAGAGATGTACGGCGGCCATCTTTAAACTTGAACCATCAACCATCCGAACGGCGAGGAAAGTCTACTCTGTCTACTTTATCATTTGCGTGTCACCAGCATCATTACCACCGATCGCCCACCTCATCACTTTACGCCAGGACCACTGATCTGTATCCCAGCCAGCATAATTTTGGTGCATTCGGCCGGAAAATGATTTTAAAAGAGGTAGAAGATGAGGAAAACCCGAAAACGAAGAGAAGAAAAGTAAAATCGCTCACAACGTATGAAAACGCTCTAAAGTATAGTTTGGTGCAACGATTTTAATTTTCGTTTTCCAGGACATTTTCAGGTTCTCATGGTCCCATTTGAAACCTGGTCGGATCGAATAGATATCTGAACTAGAATCGTGAAATAAGTGTTCGTGTTCTGCTTGCAGGGTGGTTCACGAAGTTAAGCGTTTGTTGTTGTAGCTCAGACATTTTTTAACATTGCTCTAAAGAAAAAGCTAAGAGATGAATTAGGCTGAATTAAGTTTGGAAACTTCAGGGTTATTTTAGGTTTGGGAACATTCAGATTTTAAAGAGGTTTAGGTTTGAAAAGTGGCCTACAGAAGGCTTAATGAAAGTAACGGCGCTAGATTTGACGACCCACGGGCGAGCTCCTAAAGGGAAAGGACGAGCGAGCCAGGTTTCTGGCCCGAAGGCTGACTGATTTTTTTCATGCTTGGACCGTTTTTTTCATGCGATCTGGCTACCGGTGACAACCGCGGAATCACAGGGGTATTATGGGAAATGGAAAGTTCTAGAAGGTTCGAGATCACAGGAACCGGAAATAAAATAACAAGGCATAGATATGCCCACCAAAGGAAGATTAAACAGATTCTTAAGATTGGCCATTGGCCCCAGTAACATAAGATGACAAAATTTGCAACGTGCTCTCTTCATGTGAAACTCTCGCACCATTGTAAATTTCAAACCAATGTACTCGGACCATTTTGTAAAAAAATAAAAATCTTAAACCATGACGTGATGGCATCTAATACTGGCATCCGTTTTTAAGACGTGTTTGGTATCAGCGGTAATGCCGCCTTAAAGTAAGACGCTTTGGGGTCTTAAAATTTTGCATCCGTTTTCAAGCCGTTATCACCATCTTATAAGTTTGGCATCTTATAGAAAGATGCTTTGGTAGTTATCTTGAATATCTGGCGTCTTATAATGATGATATCTTATTACGGTAACATCTATTAAAACTCAACCATCTTTTTTACATTTGTTGGTATTATTAGCTGTTCGCCAAATCATCCCAGCCGTGGGTTAAAAATCGATAACCAATCGGTTATAAACTATAACTGATTTATATCACGGTTGGGACGCCCAGCAAACTCGTAATTAATTAACACGTGCTTGTGTTTAGTGAAAATTGCTTCAAGAAAACGTTGATCGTCAGTTTTCTCAATATGAATGAACGTCATACCATTTTAGTTTGCGGAGGGGGAAGTGTGTGATAGACGGACGAGTCAAACTTTGTGGAGGGAGGGGGGTGTGGGAGTTAGACAAGCATCGTTTCGCAAGCTAGGTTTGGTTTTTCGCTGGAACCACGCTCGTGCTTATCGAAGCCTCATCGTGTTTGGAGCGAATAATTCGACATGTGATTTAGACAGCAAGGATGCAGTGACATTACCAGGACATTCTGTGAAGGTATTTAATTCATTTTGTGCATTTGTGGTTTGAGAATTGTTTAAAAAATACGGTAATAGGGCATCGGTATGACTGAAGGTCATTCCACTTCAGTTTGTGGAGGGAGGGAGGGAGTCGGGGGGTGGGGAGGTAACGCGCGTGAACAAGCTTATAGATATGGACCAGACATGTGAGACTTTGCAGGGATCGGATTTCATTAATTTTAAGTAATTCGTTTGTATGTACGTTTTTATTGCGTTACGTTTTTTGCACGGTGTAGTTGGTTGTTGGTGTGTGCGTTCCCGATCGCGTGATCCGGAATTGTCAAAAGTGTGGGTTATTAGCAAAAGTGTGGGTTATCGGCGAAGGTGTTGGGTAACTTGATAACCCACACTTTTTGCGATGACGCACACTTCCGGTGTTGGCTAACGGGATTTAACCTACGGAAATTTAGTGTGACGTCACAGCCGTGGTATAAAGAATGGATACTAACTTTAAAGCAACACTACCATTTTAAATTTTAGCCAGTTCTATTGGTTTAACACATTTTTTCTTTTAATTTAATTTTTAAACCTTGCATGAAATTTATATTTATGTGGTTACTCCTTCACAATTATTAATTTACAGACACATACTGGCCTGTACTGTATTTTGTAAATGTAATGTATGTGTGAATAAAATTATTATTATTATTATTATTATTAAAAAGTCCTAGCAGTTGCATCGGGGTTTCATTAAAAATATTGGGTGTTTTATAGAGGTTTTTTTTTTTTTAGAACGTATACGTCACAAAGGGAACCTCAAATCGGTATGAAGATTATTGCATGAGCGTTTTGAATGTTGGAGCTGATTTTACGTTCATCATTAGTGAGCTGTTTTTAGGACGCTTACGAAATCTTTCAGCTGTCTAATAATTCAGAATTTCTGTTTTTCTGTAACCTTAGTTAGTTTTTCAGTTTCCGTATTCGTTAAAAAAAAAAATGTAATGTGCTATTGTAGTTTGCTAAAAAAAAAAAATGACGTTGTAAGAGCTTGGTACTCTATCATACCAACTCTGCTTATGGGGCAGACAACAGGGCTCCATTCGAGCTTATACGCTGTTCAACCTTTCGTATTGGTCACTCGATGGGAACTGAAAAAGCTTGAACAGACAATACCCAGTGGTCCACACCAGTAGCTCTAACCAGGGCTCTACTACAGCACCAGCCGGATCATGAATGAAAAATAGCACACGAGACTGGGTTGGACAATATGGCCGCCGAAAGCGCCGCTGGTGCGATTGATTTGTCTTGTTGCCGCTTTTTGTCCACCGAGGGCGACACCTTTCCTACATAAATGCTACCTTCCTTGAAACACTTTCTGGGTAAACGAACATGTCGCTAATTACCGAAGAGCTACTATGCAGTCGAGCTTTGTGGCAAAAATATGGAAATTTATTTATTTTGCACGTGTAAGCTATTTTCCGGGAGATTACTGGGATTATTATGTGCGTGGCGTATCTTGAGTCCTGGAGGTATTTTACGAGCGGCTACGTCCTCCTGGAGGGAGCGGCTTTAATCGACGGCCGCCATTATTTTTTATACTATTCTGGATGTCAACAAGGCACTCTGCTACCAAAAACGTACAATCGATTATATTCTGTCTTCGTTCCGCAGCGAACTCAAGATAGGCCGCGCACACTTTAAGTTAGTAAATTACTGAGCTTTTTGTCAGTATTTGCCGCTATTTAGGCAGTAAATGGCAGGATTCACCGTACAAAAATCCACCGATGCGAATTGCTTGGCCATTTCCCGAATAGACCTCGAAGAAATGAAACGGACCATTCGTGGTGGCCATTTTGTCAACCCTCCCTAATATTGTTATAGGTCCGGCTGGATAGTTATGGCCATGCTCCATCTATTAAACAGATAGGATCTGGGTTCAACTCCCTGTTAGGGCAAGTGTTACTGTTTTTTTTTCTCAGATTATTGTGAATATATTATGCCAGTTTTAGGGTATACTTCGTTTAACCATTTACCATAAGATTTATTGTTAGTTAAAAAAGATATTTTAAAGCTCAATTACATCCATTTTGACATGCATGTTTGACTTTTGGATCACTTACACAATAACTAAACACAAGAATTGCGGTAAGAATACGTTACGTACGACCAATATAACAATTTAATTACTGAATCACCAAAACACGACACGGAGGTCGCCTTAGCTGGCCACTACACTGCCGGCCAGCTAATGCCGTCAGACGCTTGAGCTCCTCACAGTCAATACGGCTATCTCAATCGGCTGCGAGTCGAAATCGAAGAGATCCGTTTGTCGGCATTAATTTCTGAGCGTTCCAGCAAAGCAATGGCGACCTCCGTGTCGTGTTTTGGTGATGCAGTAATTAAATTATTATATCGGACGTAAGTAACGTATTCTTACCGCAATTCTTGTGTTTAGTTATTGTGTAAGTGATCCAAAAGTCAAACATGAATGTCCAAATGGATGTAATTGACCTTTAATGATATTTCACATCGATGCGTTTGTGCTTTACCCCTTTCGTAAATTGTCATTTCTTTTTATAAAGACATGTCTGCTTGCCAACACTTGACTATAACCTATAAATAATAACAATAATAATAATAATAATAGTAAATCAGATTTATGGCTTTCTTCTTCCTGGTTGATCCAGAGGTGGGGGGGGGGGGGATGCCACTTCCTGTCTATATATGAAACACAAATTGTGTATTGCAATATCGAGTAATCGCTCCCAGCAGAGCAACAAACAGGACGACGCTCTGTTCTTGACACTATGTACACGGAAATGACGCCTCTGCAAACAAGCGCCGCCACAGTGATTGCAAGGAATTTCGTGGCGAGCAACAGAAACACGGGAAAAGAAGGGAGTATCCAGGTTCAACGATTTACTGAAACATATCTATATGTAAAATGGAGTAAAGAAAACGCATTAATTCGGAACAAAAAAAACGTATATTTTTTATTTGTTGGCGGCGATGGTTGATGAACAGAGGCAAAGCATGCTGGGTTGGCACATCCCGTCCCGTGTTTCCTTGGCATCCAGCAATTTGGCGAAACACGTCAATATTACGCATTGCACATCGTCAATCCCGTTTATGCATAGACGCAGTTTGACGTTATTCGCACGCCATACTCTTTTCTTCTGCTGCTACATCGCTTTCGTGGGGTAAGGTGGCCTGGCGGTTAGCATGAACGTCTCATGTGTCAGAGGTCCCGGGTTCGATTCCGGCCTCAGCCACCCCTGGTATTTCCGGGAAGAGATGGGCCCTGTGATGTCTCGTGCTCACATCGATTGTGGTATGTAAAAGAACCTAGGAATTTACGATGGGATTTCCCTAGCAAAATTGTCCCTCTTTCCTTCTGGCACCATGGCTACGGCTGGGTGCGCGGCAAAAGCTACAACTACATCGCTTTCAGGAAAAGAAACGCGTGGACAGCACAAGCGACAATTTCCCACACGCACGCAAGCATTAAACTTTTCAAACACAAACTGCGTTCACTTTCTGACATAACCACTGAGTAAAAACAGTCCTTGTTCCCTGGAATTGGAGTTCAAATTATAATTCGTTGCATTCGAGTGAACTCTAATCCGTTTTTATTCGTGTATCTTTACAGCTGTGAGTATGGGGATACGAGCTCTAATACTTAGTTCAGTTATATTTTTACGTCTCCACACCTTCTTGATTAGAAAACAAAAACGAACCTTTTGATTTTTAAGGTAAGGTTTAACTGAAGTCGCAACAGGAAAGGAACACGAATAAGCTTTCCTGTAAGGTTTCAGGAACCACAGTGTTGCTGTAGTGTTTAGTCCACGTGAAACCTTACTGCTGTCTTCAGTTGTTTTCGGCCATATGACCAGAGTCGGCATGCCTCGCGTTCTGTAACTTGCTAAACGGTAAGGTTGAAAAATGAAAAAAGCGACGAAAAACATTGACGGGAATCCTCAAGTTTTGTTTTATGGCGGAAACAAGACAAATTATCATCCATAATTCCTAGCGTTCAACCTCGGCGTGCCGTACTTCGGCCAGTGCTCTAATTCTCACGGTATAGAGAATTCAAATTACCGAGAAATTCCCAACCAACATCTGAAGAACACGTATTGTAATCTACCAGTAATCAAGAAGCAGGGGAGGTTTATCGCTTAATACTTAAGGAATTTTTAGTCGTAAAAATTACAAACCCATAAAAAATAAATGAAGAATAAACACGGCCGACAACGTAATTTAATTACAAGCACCATATAATTTACGTCATTAATAAACAACAGTGTCTTTGTCCGTATTATACGCCTTCCTGTTTGAGTTCAAGATAGCGGGGGAAGGTTCTTAACTTCAATGTAAATATCGTACATAAACCACAAAATAATTAGCGTCATAATAAAACTTGGAATTTCAATCGTTATCACGTTAACGATACTGTGTTTCTCAACGCTGAAATGTTGCGTAAACTTTACGTTCGGTGGCTCTTAAAGGGGGGTTGCCACCGAATGAAAATCTGCGCCATTAGCAACGTCGAGGTCTGCCTAGCGCTTGCTCACAGGAAGCTTAGGAATGCGCAAAGCAATATCTTTTAACACAACAGATAAGCCCACGTCATTAATTATTGAGTAAAAATTGTGTACGTCTTCGTACACCTGGGAGCAACTGTAAGGATTAACGATATTACTGCCACTAGAGGGCGCCACGGTATTTTCTTTATATTCCACCGTGGCGCCATCTAGTGGTAGTAATATCGTTAATCTTTACGGCTTGCTTCGAGGTGCATGAGGATGTCCAACTTTTTACTTAATCATTACGGAGCCACGTGGCTTGTTAGTTGTTAAAATATATTTTTTTGAGAACAAAATGGCGCTACAGAACGCTAGATGTTACAAACTTTCGATAGGCGGCTACCCTCCTTTAAGTGGTTATTCAGACTAAATTGCACGTGTTAGTTACATACAATAATAGGCCTGTCTAAACGCTTAAAAAAAAA